>JADNRY010000800.1:0-25875 GCA_015501585.1 Rhodocollybia butyracea
CGGTAACGGCGGATTCTAGAATACTTTGTACAGTGCATATCTTTAATACAGCATGACTTGGTGCCAAAAACACGCATATACTGCATGTTTTATGCCCAAACAAATTCTGTGCCATATCACCACGAGTCCAAGTCTTCACAAGTACTCACAGGTAAGATCCGTGGGAAAAACCGCAAGTCTGTGACTCGCGGATCCCAGGATCCATTTCCCACAGGTCAGGCGCGGGTCACAAGTCAGACATTTGTTGACTTGCAAGTACTTGTGTGACTTGTGCAAGGAATATGAACTCATATATTTGTTGTTGGTGATCAAAACTTACAGTAATTAATAGTATCATATTTATTATAGTACTTATCAAGTACTGCCATACATGTTTGAGGTTGTAGACAGCTCACAGCGACTGAGCGCTTATTTTAGCGCCCAATCGCCGTAGGCTGTCTACAATCCAAAGCCTAACTGTCAGTACATTTTTACTTCATACCATAGTATGAAATTAGTGTAACAAGTAAAGTACAGGTTTTTAATAGCATTATACACTGTACGATCACTGTATGCAAGTAAATAATGGTAAATACTTGTGAATATAGCTGTAACTACTTGATTAGTGTGCGGATCCACAAGTACTTGTGAGACCCGCAAGTAATACTTGCGAGTCAGTGACCCGTTTCCCACGAGTCAGCCACGGGTCACGAGTCAGGCCTTTTAGGCCACAAGTACTTGCGCTCCGGATCCAAGTATACTTGGATCCGGACTCGTGGACATCTCTAATTGCAACTACTCCAATTACTCCGAGAGGGCCAATTGCTCCAACTCCCTCCCCAGCCCAAATGTCAACTTCTCCAATTACTCCAAGAGGGCCAATTTACTCCAACTCCCCAACTCCCCTCTCCATCCCAAATGTCAACAACTCCAACTACTTGTAAGGATCTAGGCGGAATCCTCCGAGCGCGGGTTACAAACCTGGAAACCAAAGTGCAGATACGCTCCGTACTGCTGTTGTTCAGCCAAACTGGGAAAGTTGGTTTGAGATGTGAGAGGATGTGAGTGTAGAACGGTTCCAAAGTGCCTATGGGATGTAAGACTTGTGTCGGGATCGTCCAAGGGACTAATGTAAGGATGGCAGGTCTGTACGGGCGATAGAATGAACTCGGCAAGTAAGCCTAAGAGTAGATGAGTTTCCGACTCAAAGGGTAGGACCCACTAAGTGCAAGCAGCTTTGATAGCAATATGAGCGGAAGCGGAAGGTCAAGCGGTAGCTGACCTGATGCGGCACAAACAGAGTGGAACCAAATAGATGATAGTAGATTGCAGAGGTTGTGAAAACGATGGAGTGAAGAAACAGATAAAGCAAGAAACCAGAACACACAAGAGCACACGAGTCAAGGGGTTAAGCAATATTTCCAATCTACTGTACTTGACATGGTACGGAACTATATAAAGGGTACTCGAGGACCGGAGTAGTGATAGGTAATAATCTGAGAGTAGAAAAGACAAGAATAGCCAAAAGAAGTACAAGGGATGAAAGACAACAATGAACATAAGTGGAAGCGGTGGGATGAGTATAAAGCATATGTATGATTGTAAGAATGATGGAGAATGGATCGACGGGATCATAGAAAGTGTACAGTGAAGAAAAAAGTAAAACGGAAGCAAAGTGGAAGTGTATCGGAACCGGAAATGCGGCGGAAGCAGGTTATGTAATGGTAAGCAGGAAACGTCGGCAGTCTGTATATGCCTAGGGCATGACATTACCCCCCTTGAAGCTCCGAGCCCGCAAGGAGACGCTAGGCCCAGCATGTAAGTAGTTGAAACATAAATAAAACATTTAAGGACATAGATGGCAGGCACCAACGGAAAAGATAAAATTTGTCGGAACCAAAAGTTGAACAGAAAAAATAGACAAATAGATGAAGTACTCAACGGCGGGTGTTATCCCGGGTCCCAGGAAATTTGGACATCATCCTGTGGTGTGAGATCAAGTTCTCCATTAGCAAAATCATCCATTGTTGATATTGGCGGATTGACATAGTCAAGTTGGAAGTCATTTTTGGAATCTAAGGGTGGCTCCAAGTCATTGGATACATTCATCCGACTCCTAATCTGCTGATTCCATGCCGCATCCAAGTCCTGGTAGCGGCGTGTCCATTCCGAGAGTGTCTGAGGGCGGCCAGGTTGTGCTGAAATATTAAGATCTAACCATGGTACTACCGCCTTCCGAAGTCGATTGATCAGTGCGGGTTCATTATATTCAGTTCAGAATGCAAGTTCCTCAAACTGAATTATAAACGCTGCAAAATCTTCTCCCTCCTCCTGGTGGATGTCATCCAACCGTGACTGAGCATCTATAGTTGGATTAAATATTCCAAACCAAACCTGGAACTCCTGTATGAATGAATTCCACTCGTGTAGTGCGGAAACATCCTCTCCTCAGGATTGCTCCATCTGTACCAGATTGTCGTAATGAGAACTGGCGCTACCTCTTAAAAAGGAGCAAGCATATGCAACATGACTCTGCGGAACCTCATAGATTGTTGGCTTTGCCTTGAAGATCCATGGCAGCCAAGCATCCTTAGACTCCCCCGTAAAGTACTCTGGTTCCGCCGACTCTGAGGGTAGTACCCACTGAGCGCAAGCATTTCTGATGACAATAAAGCATGGGCGGGAAGTTGAGCAGAAGCTGACTTAGTGCTTCGCAATGGATTGGAATCAAAGAGAGTTATATTGCGGAGTGAAGAAAACAATAGAGTGAAGAAACAGAGTAAAAGAAACTGATAAGTCAAGAAATGAGTTGGTAACTGGGGGTTGTTCCAATATAGCAAATCTAAGGTATCAGAGATATCAAACAAGTATTTAAGAAGACCGGAAATGTACAGGGTCGCAAAAAGTACTTAGGCGATTGATTAAGGCAAAAGGGAAAGAAAGTACAATGGATGAGCGGAAACGGAAGTAATACAAAGGCATACCTCCAAATAGAACAAAGCATCTAGGGAGATGGAAACTGGCTAATATCGGATACAATTAGTGAAAGAGTTACAAATGGATCAGAACATTGGGCTATGGTTAGCACAATTGGTCTAAGTTCATGAGAGGGATTGGCAGGATGACAAGCGGTAGCGGAATTGACGGGGCTAGACACAATGGAGTACAGGAGTATGGGGCATGACACCTGCCCAGCCCAAATGTCAACTTCTCCAATGACTCCGAAAGGGCCAATTTACTCCAACTCACCAACTCCCCTCTCCAGCCCAAATGTCAACAATTCCAACTACTCCGAGAGAGCCAATTACTCCAACACCACTCAGTAGCCCAAATGTCAACCACTCCAACTACTCCGACAGGCCTAATTACTCCAAGTCTGCTCACCAGGCCAAATGTCAACTACTCCAACTACTCCGAGAGGGCCAATTACTCCAACTCCCCTCAGTAGCCTAAATGGCAACTACTCCAACTACTACAACTACTCCAATAACTCCAACAGGGCCAATTGCTCCAACTTTCCTCCCCAGCCCAAATGTCAACTACTCCAACTACTCCAACAGGGCCAATTACCCCAACTCCCCTGAGTAGCCTAAATGGCAACTACTCCAACTACTCAAACTACTCCAGCACCCCTCAGTGGCCCAAATTGCAACTACTCCAATTCCTCTGACAGGGCCAATTGCTCCAACTCCCCTCACCAGGTCAATTGTCAACTACTCCAACTACTCCAAGTGGGCCAATTACTCCAACACCCCTCAGTAGGCCAAATGGCAACTACTCCCAACTCCCCGCCCTCACCCAAATGTCAACTACTCCAACTACTACGAGAGAGCCAATTACTCCAACTCCCCTCAGTTGCCCAAATGGCAACACTCCAACTACTCTGACAGGGCCGGGTACTCCAACTCCCCTCATCAGGCCAATTGTCAACTACTCCAAATACTCCAAGTGGGCCAATTACTCCAACACCCCTCAGTAGGCCAAATGGCAACTACTCCAACTACTCCAACTACGCCAGCACCCCTCAGTAGCCCAAACTGCAACTACTCCAATTCCTCTGACAGGGCCAATTGCTCCAACTCCCGAGTCACCAGGTCAATTGTCAACTACTCCAACTACTCTGACAGGGCCAATTACTCCAACTCCCCAAATGGCAACTACTCCAACTACTCCAACTACTCCAGCACCCCTCAGTAGCCCAAATTGCAACTACTCCAATTCCTCCGACAGGGCCAATCACTCCAACTCCCCTCCACAGCCCAAATGTCACTACTCCAACAGGGCCAATTACTCGAACTCCCCTCAGTAGTTTAAATGGCAACTACTCCAACTACTCCAAATACTCCAGCACCCCTCAGTAGCCCAAATGGCAACACTCCAACTACTCCGACAGGCCGGGTACTCCAACTCCCCTCACCAGGCCAATTGTCAACTACTCCAACTACTCCAAGTGGGCCAATTACTCCAACACCCCTCAGTAGTTTAAATGGCAACTACTCCAACTACTCCAGCACCCCTCAGTAGCCCAAATTGAAACTACTCCAATTCCTCTGACAGGGCCAATTGCTCCAACTCCCCTCACCAGCCCAAATGTCAACTACTCCAACTACTCTGACAGGGCCAATTACTCCAACTCCCCTCCCCAGCCCAAATGTCAACTACTCCAACTCCCCAACTCCCCTCTCCAGCCCAAATGTCAACAACACCAACTACTCTGAGAGGGCCAAATACTCCAACACCCCTTAGTAGCCCAAATCTGTAAGGATCTAGGCAGAATCCTTTGAGCGCGGGTTACAAACCTGGAAACCAAAGTGCGGATATGCTCTGTACTGCCGTCGTTCAGCTGAGATGTGAAAGGATGTGAGTGTAGAACAGTTCCGAAGTGCCTATGGGATGTAAGACTTGCGTTGGGATCCTTCAAGGACTAATATAAGGACGGCAGGTCCGTACAGGCAATAGAATGAACTTGGCAAGTAAGCCTGAGAGTAGATGAGTTTCCGACTCAAAGGGTAGGACCCACTAAGTGCAAGCGGCTTTGATAGCAATATGAGCGGAAGCGGAAGGTCAAGCGGTAGCTGACCTGATGCGGCGCAAACAGAGCAGAACCAAATAGATGAGAGTAGATTGCAGAAGTTGTGAAAACAATGGAGTGAAGAAACAGAGTAAAGAAACAGATAAAGCAAGAAACCAGAACACACAAGAGCACACGAGTCAAGGGGTTAAGCAATATTTTCAATCTACTGTACTTGACATGGTACAGAACTATATAAAGGGTACTCAAGGACCGGAGTAGCAATAAGTAATAACCCAAGAGAAGAAAAGACAAGAACAGCCAAAAGAAGTACAAGGGATGAAAAGACAATGATGGATAGAAACGGAAGCGGCGGGATGGGCATAAATCATATGTATGATTGTAAAAATGATTGGGAATGGATCGGCGGGTTCATAGAAAGTGTCAGTGAAGTAAAAAAAGCGGAAGTGTATCGGAACTGGAAATGCGGCGGGAGCAGGTTATGTAACTGTAAGCAGCAAGCGTTGGCAGTCCGTATATGCCTAGGGCATGACAAAATGGCAACTACTCCAACTACTCCAACTACGCCAGCACCCCTCAGTAGCCCAAATTGCAACTACTTCAATTCCTCTGACAGGGCCAATTGCTCCAACTCCCCTCACCAGGCCAATCGTCAACTACTCCAACTACTCCAAGTGGGCCAATTACTCCAACTCCCCTCAGTAGCCTAAATGGCAACTACTCCAACTACTCCAATTACTCCAACAAGGTCAATTGCTCTAACTCCCCTCCCTCACCTAAATGTCAACCCCTCCAACTACTCCGAGAGGGCGAACTACTCCAACTACTCCAGCACCTCTCAGTAGCCCAACCGGCAACACTCCAACTACTCTGACAAGGCCAATTGCTCCAACTCCCCTCACCAGGTCAATTGTCAACTACTCCAACTACTCCAAGTGGGCCAATTACTCCAACACCCCTCAGTAGCCCAAATGGCAACTACTCCAACTACTCCAACTGCAGCACCCCTCAGTAGCCCAAATTGCAACTACTCCAATTCCTCCGACAGGGCCAATTGCTCCAACTCTCCTCACCAGCCCAAATGTCAAGTACTCCAACTATTCCAACAGGGCCAATTACTCCAACTCCCCTCAGTAGCCTAAATGGCAACTACTCCAACTACTCAAACTACTCCAGCACCCCTCAGTAGCCCAAATTGCAACTACTCCAATTCCTCTGACAGGGCCAATTGCTCCAACTCCCCTCACCAGGTCAATTGTCAACTACTCCAACTACTCCAAGTGGGCCAATTACTCCAACACCCCTCAGTAGCCCAAATGGCAACTACTCCAACTACTCCAACTACTCCAGCACCCCTCAGTAGCCCAAATTGCAACTACTCCAATTACTCCGACAGGGCCAATTGCTCCAACTCTCCTCACCAGCCTAAATGTCAAGTACTCCAACTATTCCGACAGGGCCAATTACTCCAACTCCCCTCAGTAGCCTAAATGGCAACTACTCCAACTACTCCAATTACTCCAGCACCCCTCAGTAGCCCAAATTGCAACTACTCCAATTCCTCCGACAGGGCCAATTGCTCCAACTCCCCTCACCAGGTCAATTGTCAACTACTCCAACTACTCCAAGTGGGCCAATTACTCCAACACCCCTCAGTAGGCCAAATTGCAACTACTCCAATTCCTCCGACAGGGCCAATTGCTCCAACTCCCCTCACCAGGTCAATTGTCAACTACTCCAACGACTCCAAGTGGGCCAATTACTCCAACACCCCTCAGTAGCCCAAATGGCAACTACTCCAACTACTCCAATTACTCCAGCACCCCTCAGTAGCCCAAATTGCAACTACTCCAATTCCTCCGACAGGGCCAATTGCTCCAACTCCCCTCACCAGGTCAATTGTCAACTACTCCAACTACTCCAAGTGGGCCAATTACTCCAACTCCCCTCAGTAGCCTAAATGGCAACTACTCCAACTACTCCACAAGGGCCAATTACTCCAACTCCTGAACTCCCCTCCCCAACCCAAATGTCAACAACTCCAATTACTCCAACACCCCTCAGTAGCCCAAATCTCAACCACTCCTTGAACTACTCCAACAGGGCCAATTCCTCCAACTCCCCTCACCAGGTCAAATGTCAACTACTCCAACTACTCTGGCAGGGCCAATTATTCCAACTCCCCTCACCAGGCCAAATGTCAACCAATTCCAACTACTCCAAAAGGGCCAATCAGCCCAAAGTCAACTACTCCAACTACTCTGCCAGGGCCAATTACTCCAACACCCCTCAGTAGCCCAAATGTCAACCACTCCAACTACTCCAACAGGGCCAATCATTCCAACTCTCCTCACCAGGCTAAATGGCAACTACTCCAACTACTCCAAGAGGCCCAATTACTCCAACCCCCCTCCTCAGCCCAAATGCCAACTACTCCAACTACTCCAACAGGGCCAATTACTCCAACTCCCCTCACCAGGCCAAATGTCAACCACTCCAACTACTCCAACAGGGCCCATTATTCCAACTCCCCTCACCAGGCCAAATGTCAACTACTCCAACCCCCCTCCTCAGCCCAAATGCCAACTACTCCAACTACTCCAACAGGGCCAATTACTCCCTTCTCCCCAGCCTCAATGACAACTACCTCAACTACTCCCACATTGCCAATTACTCCAACTCCAGTCCCACACCCAAATACCAACTGCTCCAACTTCTCTGACAGCATCAATTAATCTAACTTCTCTCCATATTTTCCCTTTAAGTTTCCTAAGTTCTGCCTTTAAGTTTCCTAAGTTCTGCCTTTAAGTTTCCTAAGTTTTGCCTTTAAGTTTCCTAAGTCATTCCCCTTGTGTTCTATAAGGTTCTCCCTCAATTTCCCTTCAAGTTTGTTAATTTCTTGATTTAATTTACTCTATATCCTTTTTCAGTCTTCCCTTTATATTCTCAAAGTTTTTGCTTTCTGTTTTGTAAACTTTTCTTTCCTTCTTCCTAAGTTTTCCTATTATTTTTCCTCTGTTTACCCTTTGAATTATCTTTAATCCAGCGCTTATTATATCTTTTTGGAATTTTCCAGTCTCCTCTGTTTCATTTAAACATTTCCTTACTTTTTCATTATTATTTGCTTTGTTCTTCAACTTATTGAAAGATTTTATAAACCCTATTTTCCTATGTTTTTCATATCTTTTAAACTAGGTGCCGTCTCAAATTTAATTGTGATTCTTCTCTTATGTGACTCCATCACACAATCTGATTTTCCTAAGTTTTAACCTTGTTGATATGGATTATGATTTACTAGGGGAATTCTTTCTTTAAATTGTTTCCCCTTGGATTTCCCTTTGTTTTTCCCCTATCTCATCTAATTACTCCCTATACATTTCCTAAGGTTCCTCCCTTATGGTTGCCATCTTCAAATCTTATTGAATACTCAAATTTCCATATGCTTTTGATAAGTCATACCTTTGAATAATCAATGTTTGCCCCTTCATATCTAAAACATATGAGATAAATCCTTTTCCTAAGTGCTGCATAGAGACTTCCTTTGTAACTCAACTAATGATAATCTTATATAATGCATCATTTCCCTAAGTTTACTACAATGATTCAATAAACTGCTCATCTTATTGATCTGTCATTTTTCAACAGTTTTTAATCTGAATTACATAAGTGGGGCTAACTTAGGGAACCCTGCACGCAGTGTTTGATACTGTACGACCGGTCCGACGGACGGAAGTCACCTGTTGTCATGTGATGTGACTGCTGGGCCCCTAACTCATTGCCTTCTTCTTTGCTTCAAGACCATCTACTGGAAATGCCTTTACAGCGACCTGAACTCTACGTCAAAATTCCAACCCTTGTATGTATACGTTCAAAATCATCGATTCATGCCACGACTTATACCCCTCCAGGATCCCGACCTCGAAGCCCAACATGATGCAGCGGCGGACGAAGACTCACAAGCGAGTGCCAGCCCTACTAGTACAATAGTCGGTATGGATGCTCCAATGTTACAAGACCCGAAAGAAATGCAGACTGCACATGCGCTGGCGTTGAAAGTTCGAAGCAAGTTGTTTTCGGATATCAATCGGCTTACCTGGCAAGTAAGTTTATATTTCGTCTCTTGAAAAGTGTAACGCGCCGATTTACCACGATTCACCCTAGACGCTTGTGATCCTTGTATCGTGCATCACATTCGTACTCGGAGTTATCTTTCTAATCGACGGCGACATCAAGTACGGTATAGAGCAAAGAGAACTTGATGCTGATGCACCCAAGTATGTTTCTTCTCCCGTTGGTAGGCGAATCTACATATTCACCTCGGCCCTACCAGTATTCCAAGTCTCAATGACACCAATCCCAGTGTTAACGTCACAAACTCGAATCCGAATGATGTTTATCGCCGGATAGCCCCATGGTACCTCGAAACTTACACGCTCTTCATGGTATACAACATTCTCTGTATCCTTCTCGCCCGTTTCGGCTCGATCAGAAGCGTTTCCGCATCTCTCGACAAGGGGATGGCCCTCCTGGATAAATACATCGGAGACACTACATACCAATACCACGGACCTCCACCTCCATCTCCAACGCCGACCTACCCATTAGTGTCACCCTCGTCCTCCAACAAATACATACAAAACACATGGCCTACGAGGCCTGATCCCGCCAGTTGGAGCCCGAAGACTGATTTGTGTACGAATGTTCCCGGTGACGAAGAAAAGATGCCTGTTTTTTGCTCGTTTCCTGATAATGAACTCCTCATTCTTTTTCCCGTTCAATTGGATGGTACGGGTATACGCTGGGGGCATGCACCCAGGGTCATATACCGTGTATTTCTTGGGTATGCTGGTATTGGCGTTTTTGGCGTTAATCCTGGTGGGTCACCTCGTGGCATTGGGGGAGAGTGGTTACCAGCTTGCAGCTGTTGGTCGTGTGAAGGAATATTGTGAGGAGATTTGGATGGCGATGGCGATGGATTCTGGGGCGTTGGCTAGACATGTGAATGATGAGGTGTGAAGCTCCCTTTACTCTTTCTCAGATCTGCGCGACTGGTAGAGGAGGAGGCACCGTGCACAATGTACGCCGTCGGTCTAGCCCCATGTTTTTTCTCAGATATCGATATGATATTTTTTTTTCGTGATGTACTCATTTGCTTGAATAACGATAACTGACATTCATATTATCGCGCGAGAAGGAAGATGCGTACTTGGATCGGGGCCACCGTATAATCGCCCAATGCCTGATATACATAACCTGATATATCGACATGAGTTTCAAGTTTCACGCCTATGCAAAAGGCAAGAGCGCGGAAGGTTACATCAATGAAAAAACCCTAACATTCATTTAGTTTGGAGCTCCAGTCGTACATGGATTTGAATAGGCCCCCTTTCTTTTTCCTTCACATGACATTTCCTCGCTACATCCAGCTTTCCTCTGTCGAACTCAATGGCCTTGGGATCCATCGATAAGCTGAACAACGGAGGAATATATTCGATCAAGAGAGACGCGCCAATACTTGAATCTTGAAGCTTAATACCACACCATGAAAGACAGCCAGTTGAACCCCCACACGTTTCTAACGTCTCTGGATCGATAAACCACAGCCTAATTTAAGACCTCGCTGCTCCGTGTCATCCTTCACAACTCTCTGAATACATACCGAATAACTAAATTGTACTAACGTTCTGCGGATTATTTCACAGGACATGTTTTTGAGAACCAACGATCTGGGCACGGACTCGTTGCCCTGGTATTTTCATTGGTACTCAGGTTCTAACAAGTCTCGCAGCAGAATCAGATAACACTACAACAGCTTAACATACTCAAATGGCATTTTCCTAACTTTGGTGAGGCAAGTACGCACGTACGCACTGCGAGGCATCAAAGGCCCCAAAGTTCTAGTACTTGCTTCATCTGCCATGTCTATCGAAGTCGCTGCGAACTTTCGTGCCAACATCGGTGCTACCGAGATCGACACAGAGCATTTCTCAGATGATGCGGCCGCGATTCAGCTGTACAAGGACATCCAGAAGGTGTGTTTCATTTACCTTGGTTATCCCAGTTGATGTTCTTCGAATGAGTACTAAAATTCCATAAAGGTACAATCAGGACTGCTTGCAGCACACTCGGCGACAGCTGCTGGATTAGGACCTCAGCGAGTTCTATTGAACGTGATTCAGGGTCCGCAGAAGCTGGTCCTCCCCACTGCGGCCGCGTTCGCAGACTCTGATCTCACTCTCACTGTGAATGGCGACGGTACTGATCAGGGAATCATGAATTTCCTGGAGGGGGGTACTGTTGTAGGCAGTGCTGCAAGAACTCAAGCTCCTTCGGGAGCTTATGTTATCCCTGGGAGCCTAAATGGCACTGCTGTGAATGTCCCTTCCTCAGGAAGTACCGTTACTGTCCCCCCGGGAAGTACTGTCACTAGCTCTGGAGGCACCGTCACCGTCAACGCCAACAGTACTGTTCCGGTTCCCGCGGGAGGTTCTGTTGCTTTCCCCCAAGGTTTGGTTACTGGAGTCCCTTCAACCAGTGTTGTCAAAAACGCTGCGGGAGTGACCATCCCCTGGGATGACCTGTCCACGGTGTCGTGAAGGAAGTGTGCGGACTCATTTAATGTGCTGGCAGGATAGATTGAGAGATCCCAGGAGAGTGTTGGTAGTGGCAAGAAGCACAGTTCTGGTAACTATGTAGTCCATGTAGCATTGTATATTTCAAGGTTTTAGTTAGGCTTCGTGCCCCTGTTACACTGAGATATACGCGGCATATGACGGTTGCCCCGTTGAAAACCTCCACCATACGCCAGCACCAGTGAATAAAATGAGAGCAGAATAGCATTCGTTAAATAGAGCATGATTTCGAAGCCATACCGTATGATACCACCAACTTGAATCGGAATCGGAATGTTTGTAAGTACTTGCAAATGAGCAGAACAGTCAAGCTGTGTTAGGCCTCGTATTCGTGTGCATAGAGTCTGGTCTCAGAGGGTAGGCTAAACTTTAAGTGATGCCTCCGAGTCTGATGTATTCAATACGTTGGACTTGCGCAGGACCACTCCCTTGCAGTTTTCGAGTATCGGGAGATCCGGCTCGTAATTAAGCGCGCCCGTATTTTAGGCGCTTAAATGTCACGAGCATTGTTCATTTCGATCCCTCTACTACTACCTCTACTGGTGCTGCATGTACCTCTACCTAATTCGTCACTACTCCTACATGCTCCATGGATCTATAACCTGCCCGTTGAACGTTGAATCCTGATTTTATGGTACGTGTTTTTGGGCGGTGTTTTTCGGCTCGTAAAAATCTGTTATTGACTACAGTATAGCTTTGCTCGTTTACTGCAGCACGTCTCGAGATTCAGTGTCTTTCCTTCCGAAGATAAAAGTCAAGAAGCTCTGACTGCGCTCTTCTGGATATATTTGGAATGACTGGGATGGAAATGCGATATAGGTAGCCATAATTTGAACTTTGGTAAGCCTTATCTTTAGTTTCTTCGAAAGCCAGTCCTGATACTTATTTCTGCTGTCCTGATTAGTACCCATCGGGCCCAGCCACATCTGCTCTGTACAGCTCGTACGGATATCAACGGAATACTTCGATATAGAATTTTTGACGACACACGTTCAACGTAACGCTCAGTCCTTTCGATTATATTCTCAGTTCTCCCAGTATCCATCCCCTGATTCGCAGAGCTCAGCTGGGACTATGATTCCGAATTTTAAGTAAAACTTAGTATGGCCACAGTAACCGCGCCTTCATTCGTTTCACACATCCACAACGACGCCAGTCCCTTTGATGATATAACAACGTTGTTGTCCTCTTCGAATATTACAGCGAACCATTCTTGACACTCCAGAATACACTGAAGGAAAGGAAAACGCCATATCGCCACAATGTCGAGTGTGCATGGTGCTCAGACTCATGGATTCGAACTTGTTGTGGGAGTTGCAGGGATCTACATCCGGCGCACAAACAATCTCACTCGAATTCCTGGCCAAGTACGCTTGGATTCTATGTTCAGCGCGCGCAGCTTCAGGAAAGCGGACTCCGATAGCCAACAGCCATAGGACGCTCGTTTCCCTTGGCACTCTCCACCTACACATTCTTCCTCTCCAGCAACCTTTCGGTGGTGTCATGGCCGTTGTTGTTCCTTTCAGTCCACTGCGAGGACCTCGCATTCCTCGAGTGTTCTCGGGGTCTAGTGCGTACTGTGCAAATCAATCTGCTGCGATGCCGTTGCGCTGATGCGCGTTCGAGTTGGCATTTGGACAGAAGATAGTGACTTGTGGCGGCTCGAGCTCCAATTTGTTGCTCGAAGATTTTCCGGCTAAAGCCTTCCACCATTCCAATCTTCCCGTAGTTGTCTCCAACACGGCCAGGGATCTCCGTGCTTCGTGTACCGAGACAGACTCCCAGCGATTACTAGGTCCAGTTTTCGGCACTGATTTTTCGGTATCTCAGGGCGCGAGTTCACCCTCTTTTCCTCTTCCTTCTCTAGTCTGCTCCCAAGCCCGCTCTCAGTCAATTCTATTCACGGATTTGGATTTTCTGCCCTTGGCGAATTTTTCCTGTCGAATGCTGGAGCGGCAGGGATATGGTTTCGTTTTGGGGGGAGGGACAGTAGTGAGAGTGGAGATGTGTACGGGGTGGGAGGCCGTGCTAGATGTTCAGAAGCAGAGGAAGAGAAGGATTCCAATTGCCAAGTTCTGTCGCTCGTTCGTCGATCCTTTCCTACTTTCTCGATCTACCCTTCGAGCTCGCTCTGTCCGTTTCGTCTCTTCATTTTTGCCCACTCCACGTACCGAATTTCTTCTATTCCCTATTCAAGCCGCTACTACCTTTGTTTTCATTCGCCCTCTTCTCCGCTTGTTTGAAATACTTATCGTATCAATGTCATTTATCTTTTGTTTGCGCCCTATTTGACCACGGAATGATATCGAGTATTTCAGGCATCGTCCTTGTTATTGTCTAGACTCAACTCCTTTCTATCCTCTTTCGCGGCGCAATAACCCAAGAATCGTTGAACATGTCAAATCCCGCACTGAATTCAAGTCGCCTCCTCTGCTTCATTACAGTGACCTGAAGTATGCACTACACCAAAACAATAGGTCAAGGATCCAGATTTTGTACGAGTACGTTCAGAGTCATCGATGCATACCCCAGCTTGGATTTTACTCCAGGATCTCAAGTTCGAAGCCCAGCGTAATGCGGCGGTGGAAGTCCCACAAACATCTACTGCCAGTCTTACTAGTACAATAGTCGATTCGGATATATGTTTCAAGCTTGAAAGGCTCGAAGGGGGGGTTTTGGGTGCGTTGAAAAACGGACGGAAGCCTTTTTGCGGTTTTACGATGTCACATATAGTTGTTCATAGAGTATAGGAGTAGCAGCAGGAGCAGGAGTATATTACACGGCATGTGAAGAGGGCCAAGGAAGACAACGTGAGGACAAAGTGAGGACGGAGGTACCGACTCGCCGCTGTCGGACACTGCAGAGTCGCTAGTAGAAACTGCCCGCTGGAACACGGAACAGTCATGTACCATGGAGATCCGAAATCTTCTTACATTCTCTTATAAGTACAAGATATCACTGGCAGAACTACGCTATGTATTTATGATGATATTTGGCAGCACAGATTCCTTATTCAATTTCATTGCACTGCACACTTTTCTCGGAACACTCCAGTGGTCATCAGTCCCTAGCATGCGTGATCCGAAACAACTGTGGAGGAGTGGCTTGGGGAGGGAGACTCTTTGTGGTTCTGAGAGGCTCAGCCCGGATCTGAAAGAAGAAAAGTAATCAACAGTGTATATGCAAGGTTGATTTTGTGAGACTTACATGAGACCGTGCTTTGGGGTCGTGGTTCTCAGTGGTCCAGGCCTTCGATCTGTCAGCCAGTTGGATACTTAGATTAATAATAATACCAGTTAGTGTACAATTACCTATAGGTCAGGAATGCACCTACGCATATAGATCTCGCCCCTGATTGTGGAAAGATGTGAATATCCACTCTTGGTTTTGTTCCTCATAGATGGTCGCGTAGACCTCGTCACGATCGAGCACACCTGTGTACCTGTACCCGCCAATGGAGATCCTGTAAGTACCCTCGGGTGTGCGGGTGACCTCCCACTGGAAAGAACGAGAACATGTGAGCTGAATATGCGATATTGCCGGGTGGTTCTTACCTTTGTTACCTTGAGGGATTCTTCCCCGGGAGGGAAAGTGACAACCGGCTGGAAAGCAGGCTTAGTAGGGGGGACACCTGCGTCGCCACCTTCACCACTCAAAGAGGTAATGGTGTAGAATCCAGATTCAAGGATAGAGACAGACATGTAGTAATGTGAGATGTGGGTTATTGTAGATGTGCCGGTGGGGGGTCTACAGAGAAATGAGAAAGCTTATTCCAAGTATTTATACGCTCTTTCAGCCTCTATGTCGGCAAGCATAGAGAGATCGATTGCCCCAGTGATTATTCCCCTTGGATTTTCACGAGATTGTCCGGGTCGGAAGTAAGTACATCTTGAATTTACCAAATTGCAAGCACTTCGGTGGTATTGAATCGGCGAAAACGAAGCAGACCAAAAAAAAAGACAGGGGTTGTCACAATGCTAGTGATAGAAACTTCCATTTTGATTAAGTTTCATTGATTGGAGCAAGACGATGGTACGAGATACTATAGTTTTTCACACCATAGAAGGTCTACGTAACGCATAACGAGCACCTCTGAACTAAGCCATTCTGGAATCCCTAACATGTCTCCTCTCAAGGACTTGACAGATTTATGGTCGGACACCCCGACATGAAATGAACTTCGAGTCTGCATCACTGCTATCATCGGAAATCACCGTGCCTGGGCGAACGCCATACTTCTCATCTAGATTAAGTACTCATATATGAGTCGTGCTGTGCTCGTGACTCCGAGTATATTGGATTCTATTTTGGTTTGTTCAAAGCCTCCGGCTGCCTCCTGATATAGACTGGCAGCCAAAAACTCAAATTCTGCTTGTGTGAATAAACTCATCAAATAAAAAAAAAACGGGGTTGATGCTACGCCGGTGGCACATTGGTGGCATATGTACCTTTCAAACATATCCAAGGCATCTTAAGAAGCGGTTAAGAGCGAGGAATGAGCTTAAGGAACACGAGTTAATGTTTACATTCCCTTATAGTGCCTGAGTATCCTTTGGGTCCAATCTATTGAATGAGCTTTATTTTATTCAAGACATCGTAGGAAGAATTGAAAAAAGAGCGAGGAGTGAGCCGAAGGAGCGGCGATTGGACCTAGAATAAGATTAAAGTATGTCAGAGGTCCACCAGGGAGCTCCCTGATCCGAGGCATAAGAGAACCCACCGAGTGCAAACGAGGCGAATGGGAAGAGTGTCAATCTCAGAATTGGACTGGGATCGGCAAACTGGAAAACTTTAACATGCGGCCAAAGATATTCCATTCCATTCTTCGCCTTGTCCAACCCCCTAGCTAGGAGAATAACCAAACTCGAAGTCGGATGCTATATGCAGGCAACTTTGGCTTTCGCACTAAGATACACGCATTGGTATGTAACGTTTTCGCTAGCGGTGTCATCCAATCACTGACTCATTGATATGTAGCGTTTTCGCTAGCGGTAGTCACCTATCGCTGACCAGTGACCTACATACAACCACTACCGTGAGCTGAGATCCGAATTAGTAGTAATCTGTTAATTGGTTGCTGAGGGCCTGTTTCATGTAACCAAAGTGCCGAACAATTTTCCTTCACCATTAATGTCATTTATTTGCGTCCTCTTTGACCACGGAATGTACAGCTGTATAGTAATATCGATCATTTCAGACATCGTCCTTGTTATCGTCTATGACTGTTGCCCCTCAACTCTTTTTCTCCTTTTTCGCCGCGCGATAACCTAAGAACTGTTGAAGATGTCAAATACTGCATTGAACTAAAATCGCCTTCTAAAACAACAGGTCAAAGACCCAAATTTTGTACGAATACATTTAGAATCATCGGTTCACACAGCTTCAATTTTACTTCACGATCTCTAACTTCGAAGCCCAGCGTAATGCGGCGGTGGAAGCCCCACAAGCCTTTATTGCCAGTTACTAGTACAATAGTCGATTCGGGTGTATGTTTCAAGCTTGCAAGGCTCGGAGGGGGATTTCAGGTGCGTTCAAAGAAAGTTTTCGGATATTCATTGACTTATCTGGCGGGGAAAATTGTAGTGTTAGTCTGGCTTGAAATGTCCTTGGACGTTGATCACTGAGGCATCGTTCATTTCAGCGTGTATTACTTGTGATGCTTTGACCAATCCAGCTGAAACTCTTCCATGATGCACACCGACGTCCATTCCTGCCCCTGCAGAGCTCCCTGCTTGTCTCCCTCCGCTGCGGCACGCTGTTCTTCGAGAATCGAAGTCTCAGGATAGTTCCCAATGAGTGTAAACAGAGGGAAGCCTTTTTGCGGTCTTACGATGCATATGCCCACATATAGTTGTTCATAATTGCTACCGCCAAAGTTGCCATGGATAGCCTGAACGCCCTCTCGGTCTAGCAAAGCACAAATGAGGAATGTAAAAGAAAAACCAGATTCACTAACAAGGTACTCACGACCCATTGCTATCCACCCAATGCATGGACTCGCCTTAGGACAGTGGCTGAAAGTTATGACGATCTGGAAATAAACCATTGCCGATTTCCTCCAACCGGGTCGTATCGACCGCGGAAGGTTATTGGGTCTCCGGGCCCCTACGCAACGCTCCATTGATCGCTCTGGTGAGATCTGATTCGGGGACATGATGTTGACCTACGCTCCAGTGCTACATGAATGTCCGGGACAGTGTTTGTTAGGTTGTGTGGTCCATGGCTGGTACGCTAGCAGAAATTAATATGTGTAGTCTACAGGGCGGCCTTCGCTGCAGCCTGCCTGTGATGGACACGCAACTGGTAGTCTTGAGTCTGGTTAGATCAGCGGAGAAGAGACAGCAGACTCAGAATAGATATTTAATATTTCAATCGTTCATTCGTTTGGCACACGAGCTGGATAAGACTACACAAGCAAGTCGGGTTGCTCAGGGGGAGTACATACTGTACAATGGTCTAACTATAATTGACTATCATGTAGGAGCGCTCCAACAATCCCTGTCATTTGTAGGTCGTCAGGCTCTGACCCTGTTACACTGGGCCCTTACATCCTTGGACATTGCTCGTACACTCACACATGTCTCTTCGACAATTCTACGCGCCGCATCCGGCATCCGATGACCAAAGGTGGGCTAGAATGGGCCACTCGGGAGAAGGAGAACATCAAATGTGCAGCGGGCATTCGCAACTTATCGATTCAGCATTTCACTACCAACCAGACGCGACCCCCGCGACATACACATCGCAGCCGACCCAGGAAAAGGTGAGCTCAAGAGGACGCCTGACCGCTAGGAACTGCTCGCTGGAACGCTGGACGGTGCCAAACAGTGGATTCAACGCAGTATCTCCCGAGTACCACAAGAAATCCTATCACATTGTCTTATAATACAACTGAAGATATCACTGGAAGGAGGACTATGTTATGTATTTATGTTCGTCGATACAGATTCCTTATTCAATTCCATCGCTTGGCTCAATACACTATTGACACTATCCTGGAATATCCAGTGGTCTTCAATCCATGAGAACACGCCTGACCTGAAACAACTGGGGAGGAGTGGCTTGGGGAGGGAGACTCTTTGTGGTTCTGAGAGGCTCAGTGTTAATCTGAAAGAAGAAAAGTAATCAGCACTGTCTGCGCGATTGTGATATCGTAAGACTTACACGCGACTGTTCTTCGGGTTGGGTTTTCGGTGGTCCAGGCCTTCGATCGGTCAGCCAGCTCAATACTTAGATTACGAGTAGTACCTGTCAGTTACGATCATAGGACAGGATAAAAATGTACCCACGCATTATAGGTCTCGTCCCTGATTCTGGAAAGACGTGAATATCCACTCCCGGTTTTGTTCCTCGTTGATAGTCACGAAGACCTCTTCAGGACCTAGCCCGACCCCGCCCCTGTGTACGCGTAGCCCAAAGTGGAGAGTCTGTAAGTACCCTCGGGTGTGCGGGTGACTTCCCACTGGACGACAACATATAAGTTGAATAGGTTATGTTACCGAGCATAAGTCCTTACAGGCTGAGGATGGAATTCGCCTTGAGGGAAAGTGACGACGGGCTGGAAAGCAGGCTTAGTAGGAGGGACCCCCGCCCTGCCACCTTCGCCACTCAAAGAGGTGATAGTGTAGAGTCCAGATTCAAGGATAGAGATAGACATAGCAATAATGTGAGATGCGGTAGTTGTAGAGTGGGTCTACAGAGAAATGAGAAGGCTGACTTAAGTATTTATTACTATGTCGACAAACTTGAATCTGGAGACACTTGGGGGTATTCAATCGCTGAAAACAAACCAAACCAAAAAACTGGGGTTGTCACGACTCACAATAGAAACTTTGTTTTGGCTAAGTTTCATTGATTCGAGCCGGAGAATAAGTAGGCTTACTATCCTGAAGATACTATAGTTTTTCACACTATAGAAGGCCTACGTACGTAACGAGCACCTCTGAATAAATGAACTTCGTGGCTGCATCACTGCTACTATCACCGGACATCACCGGCGCGAACGCCATACTTCCGATCTAGGGTACTCATGGGTTGTCGTGCTGTGCTCGTGAATCGTACCTCAGTTCTATTTGGGTCTGCTCAAAGCTACTCCTGATATACTACAGCCAAAAGCCTAAGTACTCAAGCTCTACTTGTGTGAATAAACTGGTCAAATAAAAAACGGGTTGATGTTACGCCGGTGGCACATTTTGGCATACCTATTCTGATCCAAGGCATCTTAAGAAGCGGGCAAAAGCGAGGAGTGATCAAGGAACGCGAGTTACGTTTACACTCCCTCGCTGTGCCAGACAGTGCCTGAGTACCCTTTGTGTCCCATCTATTGAATTAGAGGAAGAAGTGAAAAAGAGCGAGAGTGAGCCGAAGGAACGGCGATTTGCCTAGAATAAGTTCAAAGTACTATGTCAGAGGTCCACCAGGAGCTCCCGGATCGGAGCATAAGAGAACCCACCAAGCGCAAACGAGGCGAATGGAAAGAGAGTGTGTCAATCTCAAAATTGGACTGGGATCGGCCAAACTGGAAAACTTAACATGCGGTAAAAGATCCTCGCCTCGTCCAACCCCCTAGCTAGAAGGGTTACCGACCCCCACGTCTTCACAAGAGTCTTCAAACCATCCTGCATCGAGCCCAAACCTGTTTGTTCTTTTGGCAGGGGTGGGATCCCGGACCAGACCATTCAATACTACATACCGGGTCTGAGCTCGAAGTCAAATGCTATTTGCTAGCTTTTGCACTGAGATTCATGCATTCATATGTAGCGTTTTCACTGCGGTTTGGACCATTCATGTTAATAAATTCCTCCTTCCTTCCTTTCAATTACTGACCAGTGACCTCTATACAACCCAAATACAACTACTACCATGAGCCGTAAGTCGACGGAAGGGATCTGAGCGTCAAACTGGAAGCCGAGTTGTTGGCATAGACTCCTTCCTTCTATACCAATAACTCGGTTTGAGATTAGTCTGAGATCACTGGGCGCTCACCGTCATGCTGTGAGTAGCTAGTCATCCTCAGGAAGAGTCGGGACATAGTCACTACACCTGTGACCCTCATGTGTTTGCAGAAACTTTATCACATTTTACCGTACAAGATCACTGACAAGCTACTTTGTATATATATTTATGATCACATTTTCGAATCCCTTATACAAATCCCACTGTTTCTTTCATGCACTACTCATCGACTTCCGAATCTGGAACAATTGATAAGGGAGGGCTTGGGGGGGAAGATCCTTTGTGAGCTGGAGATGCTCAGCAATGATCTGAAAGAAGAAAAGTCGTCAACACATGGAAAAATTCGAATTGATGAGAATCAGGCTTACGCGCGACTGTTCTTCGGAGTCAACGTTATCCAACGTCCAGGCCTTCGATCTGTCAACCAGTTGAATCCTTAGAGTAGCGGCAGCCAAGCAGTTAATATACAATTTAGGTCAGTTTGAAAAAGTAGCCTACGCATATAGGTTTGGTCCTTGATATTGGAAAGATGTGATTTCCCACTCATTACTTTGGTGCTCATGAATGGTCGCAATGACAATACGGTCATCGAGAACACCACTATAACGGTAACCATTCAAGATGGAGAGTAGGTAAGTACCCTTGGGTGTGCGAGTAACTTGCCACTGGAAGAGGAAGTGAGGTGACTCTGTATTAGCCCCGAATATTAGTCCTCACCTTGCTGTCGAAAGGGTTCTCAGGGAAAGTGGCAAGTTGCTGGAACGCCGGCAAAATCGGGGCAACACCGACAACACCACCTTTGCCACTCAAAGAAGTGATAGTGTAGACACCGGATGGAGGGCCAGACATAGGAGGGATAGACATGGTAATACTGTGAAAGACTGGTGTAAACGACTGAGGGGTCGATAGAGAAATGAGCAAGCTGACCTATGTATTTATACGCGATTCTGGCTTTAAGTCATCGGCAAGGCTGGTCCACAGCGCCAATGACATTGTGGTGCAGATGTTTCGTAAGATTTTACAGGACTCAGGCTGTGACACCAAATATTCATACGTCGCAAGTCCACAAAGTATTTAACTTGGTGTCATTTCGGTTTCATTCAATTAGCTGAAGCGAGGCTCGAGCGAAGAACACAAGGAGTATGTACATGTAAGTACCCCAGTCTGATTTGGGATAAATCGAAGTTCCTAGTTTTGGCATATATATATTGACACTTGTTATTCTCGTAAATAATCTCATGAGAAAAATGGCATCAAGTATGCTACTTAGGCATCTAGCTATGCACATGGTCGTTGTAGGCCTCTACGCATGTGGTAGGTATGAACACTTGTCAACACTTTCTCCTTCAATACCCACATCTCAGAGGGATTAAAAAAACTTTGGAGAAACTCGCTTTCACCTCATCTGTCAGGGTTGACGCTATGCCGGTAGCCATACTGTAGCACTTACGGCTGTTCGGTTTATTCGAATTTCCAAGCGCCCCCACAAGTCCAGAGCGAAGAGCGAGTCGGAGCTGAATGATCAAGCCCGAGTTACGTTCCCTCAAGGCCTCAAGTCCCTAAGTCCCCCTTAGATTTCATATTTAAGACATCACAAATTTCTACAGGAAGATGCGAGAAAGAGCGAAGAACGAGCCGAAATAACTGCGATTTCAAGAACACATGATATTGAGGTTATGTTAGCGATGTTAGAGCGATTTAAGGCCACGGCGTTTTGTACCCTATTATGATGTGACTACGAACTTCAAGTTGCGTATAGTTCCTAGAGCAAGGTCATAGTATGTCAGTGGTATATCACCAGTTCACCTGGAGGGTTATCATTGGTATCCGATCAATGAGCAAAAGCGAGGCGAGGATGAACTTGGCAGGGACTCAGTCGTAGAATTGACACAAATGCAGAGATCGACAACAGTGGCCAAGATGCTCTTTCGTTCGACAGAGATGGTAGAGTGGCTCTTTCGATATCGATGAAGATGCAGTGTATGTTCTTTCACGTTTTGACGGAGCTGGTAAAGCGGCTCTTCTTAGTAGATGATTGATGATCGATGAACGTTGAACGTTCATAGTACGTACCATCGGCGGACTCTTTCGCTCTGGCGAGCTGGTAAAGCGGCTCTTGTTAGTAAGATGATTGATAATCGATGTCGATGAAGTTCCAACGTTCATAGTACGTACCATCGGCGGACTGTTTCGCTTGGCCTTGTCTAGAGACTGGGGATGGTGCGAATAGTTTGGTATTGAGAACGGTACAATTCGAATTTAGAAATCGATAGTGAGTTGTATACTAAGGAACGGATATTACATTTTCTTCACTCAATATTCGCAGTATGAGATGTCCTCGTCATTGAAATATGAAACCCGATAATTCCAGCTGAACAGGTTATTAAAGGAAGAGTAATACCCACGCCGCAGACCGTGGTATATCTACATGTCTATCTACCATCGATGTCATTTCGACTGGTGCTTTCTCTCCACTTCGCCCCGGTGCGATGAAATTGTAAACTTGCAAAGCGAAGGAATCCTCGATTACATGGCACGATCAAGAACACTAAATCTCTCTGGCAATAGACCAACGTCTGGGTCTTCGCGAATGGAAACGACGAGCTCCGAGCTCACCGCAAGCTAAAATTCTGTTCTAGCTCATTGGTTCGCCACATTGCAAACAGGTATCACTTTCCCGTATGCGTGCTGAACGGCAAATCTGAGTGTCCTGCGGGGTACGCACACAAAAGCCAACCACATTGTGGGTCAATCCGGAAATCGGGTCAGAGATTACGCGGTCCTTTCGTACGTCCGTCTTTCATATCTTCGTCGTCATTCTTCCATTTCGAACAACCTTTTGATTACACAGCATGGTCCAAGAGGTCTGAATCTAAACCTCGGATTCAGAGCTCTGGTAGTAGCACCAGCGTCTGGCCATCGAGAGAGAGACGACCAGCTTGAGTTCGCCGCAGGCTAAAATTCTGTTCTAGCGCATTGATTCGCCACATTGTAACAACACGGTAGTCTGAAAGAAGAGACCATATTGTCGTATGTCGCTTTCCCGTATGCGCTTGTCTCCCGAAGGCAAACTCTTAGATCTTAACACTTTGAGTCGAGATGCGTGCTGAACGACTTGGAGTGTCCTGGTGGAGTGCAAACAAAAGCCAGCTTACAAGCACCTGACCCAATTGTGGGTCAAATTTTCAAATCCGGAAATCCGGGTCAGAGATTACGCGGTCGTATATAGACGTATGTCTTCTTTACTCTCCGTCGTCAGTTCTTTCCTAGCATTTCGAACGACTTTTCCACCTGTATGAGTCGAACTCCATGATATCTATCTAGACGACTCGCAAAATGTTGAACAGAGCGCTGGTCTTCCAGGAAATACCATAAAGGAACTTCCTGTCCAGAAACCATACTCGGACTCCAGAAAGACGAGGGGAGAATACCGTTGCGGTGGGTATACGACCAGGTCTACTATCCTGTATACACTTCTGCGCAACATCAATCATGATCATAGGCATTTTCTCTAGTTCATTCGGTACTTCCTTCTTGTGCTGCCTCGGATTATTACCTCTTTGCTCCTTTCTTGTTTCTACCCTCCTTGTTCTGCCAAGTATTCTCCCCTGACAGCGGCCACCTGCTGTGTTCTCTGTTCGCGGCCCTTTCTCATGCACAACACGGTCCTACACAGCATGCTTGGACCCACATCAGTCAACAGTCAACGTGGCGTGTTATAATTTTGTTAACTCGGAGGCGAGAGGACCTTAAGTACTGCACTTCACCGACGTTTAGATTAAACTTCCTTCTTCCTTCCCTCCATGCCGCGTGATAAGTTCTTTCCTCTTCCTTCCTTTAAATTTCGGAGCCTAATCACTGCTACTGCTGCGAGAAAGAGAGGGACGAAGGAAGGAACTTATCACACAGCATGGTCCAATATTTGAGCTCCGGGTCCAAATATTAGTCTGGCGCGGGTACGAGCACCGTAGGATAGATGCAGGCATGCGAGGGCGGTGCGAACTCCTCTGGTTTTCCTCTTTCAATCTCATTGGCGCATCGCAGAAGTCGCCGAGCCTACTCACAACTTACCCTTGAATTTCACGCTTCAAGCGGAGCTCAAGGAACGCAACTTCGATCTTAGCAACAACAACAACTTTCTTTTCGATTCGTCATTTTGTTTACCATCCCTTCCTCACCGACCACGAACGACAGTCTTTGGTTGTACAATCACCATTGTTATCCTTTCCGAGATCTTGATTGAGCATTACGATAAGACTTTCCTCGAAGAAGATTCCATGGCCTACCAGGAAAGCAGCGTACTAGAGCTGGTAGGGGTCCAACAACTTCGCGGTTTCCGGATATGATCAGTGGGAAAACGAGCGAGGAAACGGGATTGAATAGCCATTCATATTTGCATTTTCAGGTATGCTCGCGTTTAGATATAGTTTGAACAGCTACGGCACTTGAGATTCGTACGTCCTAGTCTGTCATAGCCCAATCTCCTTCATCTCAAGCACGACCAGGCGTCCCTTGCCTCTATCCCCAGTTCAAAACGACAGCGCTCTGCCAATCGACGTCATCAAAGTGCGAAATCATGGAGTTTAGACGTTCAATATACCTCTTTATAGCCGCTGTCCTTGTGGTTTTCCGTGTCGTACTTGTAGTACAGCGAGTACAAGAACTTGGAAGCGGATCTTGAAGCGGGAACAGGTGTACACTGCCAAGTTCTGGTCGCGTAAATCTCCAGGATTCTCCAGCGTCATCGTGAAACTTGTCGAGTAACTTGACGCAATAATTAGTCTTCATACTCCAAGTCCTTGTAGTTCTCCGTGTCGTACTCGAAGTAGTACAACGAGTCCTAGAATTTGAAAAGAGTTTGGCAGCAGTTCTTGAAATCATCGAGCGGGACCAGATGTACAAAGTTCCAGTCGCGCATATTTTCAGCGTTTTCTAGCGTCTTCGTCAAACTCGTCGAATTACCTAGTACAATAACTAGCTTTCATACTCAAAAGCCATGAAGGTATATGACAAACCATGGGTCTACGTTTGTATAAACGAATTGACAAAGAAAGACTTGGACGACAGCCACACATACTGGGATGGTCATTGAGAGTGGTGCGAAAGGAGGCACTCGTGAATTGGTTGGTCCAGTTCCAGAGATATCGATGCGGCTACTACGAGGTTACTGGTGAATCCGGCCAACGTCAGCGCACAAGCATTGCGAACGGGGTGAGCTCGAGCGGGCATAAGAAGAAAGTGGATAATGTTATTTCTTTATGTATTGGCTAAGCTATA
>JADNRY010000801.1:0-25798 GCA_015501585.1 Rhodocollybia butyracea
ACTACTATAATTCTGCGGGGCAGATAGCCAGCGCAAGTGCACAAGGTAGCCACTCATTTGACATAACGATGCACTGGCTGATTGACTTACAGGTCACCACCCCGACCCGCGTTATGGTCGTTCTACGACGCCTGCCCCCGGAGTTGGTGTGGGACATCGCTATGCCCGTCACGCGGCAGATCCTAGATACTATCATTCATCAGGAATGATGCCTTCATCGTCTACTAGCGGGAATACTTCTCCTTCGGCTCCGTATATCAGCTCAAATCACTATCCGTCCTCACACAATACTTCCAACGCCAGATTTATCCCTACCCCTTCGGAGATCGCTCATGTATACAATTCTGGGCCTATGCATGATCAGCACCTCTCTCAGTCCCCCGCAACCTTCCCTATACCAGGCCAGCACTCCAGTCATCATCGTCACTCCTCGACTAGTCCTATTTTGAGTCCAAGTCGCGTCAGTTCTACACGCTCCCCGCCTGCAACTATAAATCCTAATAGTAACGAGCGGTTTACATGCGAAATTTGCGGGAAGACGTTCTCCAGATCTCATGACCGCAAGAGGCACCACGAAACACAGCACATCGCGAGCCCTGTTCTCCATCGCTGTCGCTACTGTCGCAAGGAATTTAGCAGGTTTACTGGTTGAATCTTTCGTTAATTGCCATGTTGCTGAGTTGTAATTTGCAGGGCCGACTCGCTGAAAAGACATCTTGACAATGGATGTGATGAAATGCCTTCGACCTCGAACAAATGATCCTTCAAAAGGGTTTATTTTCTTGTCAACGATCATCCAATCGTGCGCTGTCTCACCTCCTTATAATTAAATATTGCCTTTAGCGATTGTAGAGGGCTCAAAAACGTCACTCGCATAATATGGACCCATTATTCCTTCGCTACATATACATACTCTACGTGTACAAGGTGCCTGCAGTACATTGGACACCTAGGAAATAATATTTCTGCACTCTTGTATCCAATGAGTCAGATTCTTTCATCATAGCAGCTAGCATCTACTTACATGCACTATTAGATCTATACTATTACTACGGTCCATTGCCTTAGTTTTTCCGCGTAGTGCTGCATCCGAGCAAGCGACAAGCTTGAAGCATGTGCACTTAGAAAGCAGGAAGACATTCGAAATGAAGCTCTCCAAAGTTTATGTATGTGCCAGTGATAATTTTACGTTCGGAACCTCGGCTCTGGCATCAAGCCTTCACCTGCCTGTCGATCGAATCAATAAAATCTCAGACTAGATTGCGTGTGCGAGTATATAGGCTACCCAAAAATACGGCGGTTAGTAATCTAGACACATGCGGGAAATAGTGTGGACCTAACCATATAGGACCCTAATATAGTCATCGTGTCGGATCAGAATGGCTGGAAGCCAAACCCCGAGATTAGCTCCACAAGAATGATACCGCTCTAGGCCTTCTCTGAGCAATAGCAAAACAGACAATAATTTGAGTAAGTACCTATATCCTAGACCTCAATGACATGTGCTTCTCTTTACTAACGAACCCTAGTTCTAGTACTCCGATACTAATGTAATTTGAATTCATTTTGTTGAGGTTTGGGCCAAATTCCGGTGGGGAAAGTTCAAGTGGCCCAGATTGATCCTTTAATTTTTCCAAGAGAGCTTTCTGAAGTTCTCAGTAACACGAGTATAAACTTGCATTTTGCATTTCATCAGCCAGATTTCAAATCTAATCCCACACCGCACCATCTCGCGAAAAGGACATGTCGAAAAGGACATTGTCATTTCTGATTCTGATTGTTTCTTTTTCAAGAATGCTGATGAGTTGTGGGGTATTGCTAGGCTATAACCTGGTAAGACAGAAGTAGAGAAGGCTGACCTGCGGCCTGGGAGAGATTGAGTTCCTGTAAGGCCCAAGGACTGTCTCACCAGTCTGAGGCTATAAATGTTATTCGGACTTGTTGTACAATACTTTAGTGCCAGCTGAGACTAATTGGAACTGCTTTGAACACTTCTGAGCGGCACAACTCTTCAGGGCGCACGAAAAGTTTAGGTAGGCTGCAATGTTGCTGAAAAAGCGCTACTTGCCTGCTTAGCGATTGGCAAAAATCAGGATTCATCTGCCGGTGTCCGCACCACCTGAAAAGGGAAATTGTCCATCCCGCTCCAGCATCGTCTCCGAATCCCTGGCTCGGTATCTATGTACAAGATATACTGACCAGCGTGTGCTTGGCCCAAATATCACGTCTTCTTTGGGATGAAAGCATTTAACACCTAACACTCAGGTCGTCGATCTGCAGCTGCACAAGATTGAGGGTGTCGCTACTGTATTACTGATCGAAGTAGCTTGGTTGGCGAATGAAGAACATCAAGATTGTGCTCGGGTACCGTGAGGGCGGTTGTTAGTCACAAAATTTGGTGTTTACTGTCTGTACTTATAATTTTCATCTGGCAAGCTAGTAAGTATGTATTAGATAATTTAAAACTATCGGGAAGTTCTACGTGCGCCAGAAGGCGTAGAAAGTTGCTGAGAAATATTTTGCTTAAAATCTGAGCGGAAAGCTGCACTTTAAAGAGTCGACTTGAGTAGTAACTTGCTCGTTAACCTTATCGTTACTATGCTAGTTGCCGAACATCGTCGAGAATATATCAGGCTTCGTGATGTATATGCCAGCAAGGCCACGGCTTGACTATCCCAATTCCCGAGCCCACCAGAGCTGAGTAAAATATCAAAACATTGAAGTGAAGGTCGGCACTTACTTACATCTTGATATCGACCATCTCACCCCATCTACCGGGCCTCATCAGATGCTGCAAGACTTGCTTGACCTAGACAGAATCAAGGACCGATTCGATCGTCGATTCAGTCCCATACTACTCCCATAACTGCTATGTAGCTAATTGGAAGTACAATGAAGACAACCGTCGTACAATGCAAGCTGTACTCGCCGAGATTAAGGTGCCAGACAACGTTCCTGCCTGTTGGCGATCCGTCACGAATGCGACTGTTTGCATAGGGAGGAGCAACATTATGATATCTCCGCCATCGCTTCCTAGAGTACATTTTCTTCCTCGTCCCACTGGCATGAAAACTGGCATGCTTACGGGCTTCAGATTCTTCTTTTAATTTTCTGCGTGAGACTTCATTATATCTACGATGTACTCATTATTTGTGCGAGTGACTGCATGATCCCAAGCGCAGAAATGTACAGCGTAGATCAGGACAGCGGCGTAACGGCAATATTTCACGCTCTGATGAATGATAAATTGTTAGAGTTTTGGTGCAATATCCAACTCAGCCATATAACCGGTTACTCGAGTACATCCGAGGGACATAGGATCTGAGATACTACTACATGGTAGTACTCTCAGAGTCAGATGTTTTGTTAGAGTTTTGGTGCAATATCCAACTCAGCCATATAACCGGTTATATGGCTGAGTTGGATAAAGCACCAGAACTCTAACAAAACATCTGACTCTGAGAGTACTACCATGTAGTAGTATCTCAGATCCTATGTCCCTCGGATGTACTCGAGTAGCCGGTTATATGCTGAGTGGGCACCATCCCACTGGTCTACCTTGACCTGGTCAGGTTACTAATTACTGGCTCAGCGGCTCTTACAACCCGTAGGACTTGAACCCACGACCTCAAGGTAAACCCTCACTCAATCTATCTCAGAGTCAGATGTTTTGTTAGAGTTCTGGTGCTTTATCCAAAACTCTAACAAAACATCTGACTCTGAGATAGATTGAGTGAGGGTTTACCTTGAGGTCGTGGGTTCAAGTCCTACGGGTTGTAAGAGCCGCTGAGCCAGTAATTAGTAACCTGACCAGGTCAAGGTAGACCAGTGGGATGGTGCCCACTCAGCATATAACCGGCTACTCGAGTACATCCGAGGGACATAGGATCTGAGATACTACTACATGGTAGTACTCTCAGAGTCAGATGTTTTGTTAGAGTTTTGGTGCAATATCCAACTCAGCCATATAACCGGTTATATGGCTGAGTTGGATAAAGCACCAGAACTCTAACATGTAGTAGTATCTCAGATCCTATGTCCCTCGGATGTACTCGAGTAGCCGGTTATATGCTGAGTGGGCACCATCCCACTGGTCTACCTTGACCTGGTCAGGTTACTAATTACTGGCTCAGCGGCTCTTACAACCCGTAGGACTTGAACCCACGACCTCAAGGTAAACCCTCACTCAATCTATCTCAGAGTCAGATGTTTTGTTAGAGTTCTGGTGCTTTATCCAACTCAGCCATATAACCGGTTATATGGCTGAGTTGGATAAAGCACCAGAACTCTAACAAAACATCTGACTCTGAGAGTACTACCATGTAGTAGTATCTCAGATCCTATGTCCCTCGGATGTACTCGAGTAGCCGGTTATATGCTGAGTGGGCACCATCCCACTGGTCTACCTTGACCTGGTCAGGTTACTAATTACTGGCTCAGCGGCTCTTACAACCCGTAGGACTTGAACCCACGACCTCAAGGTAAACCCTCACTCAATCTATCTCAGAGTCAGATGTTTTGTTAGAGTTTTGGTGCAATATCCAACTCAGCCATATAACCGGTTATATGGCTGAGTTGGTGCAATATCCAACTCAGCCATATAACCGGTTATATGGCTGAGTTGGATATTGCACCAAAACTCTAACAAAACATCTGACTCTGAGATAGATTGAGTGAGGGTTTACCTTGAGGTCGTGGGTTCAAGTCCTACGGGTTGTAAGAGCCGCTGAGCCAGTAATTAGTAACCTGACCAGGTCAAGGTAGACCAGTGGGATGGTGCCCACTCAGCATATAACCGGCTACTCGAGTACATCCGAGGGACATAGGATCTGAGATACTACTACATGGTAGTACTCTCAGAGTCAGATGTTTTGTTAGAGTTTTGGTGCAATATCCAACTCAGCCATATAACCGGTTATATGGCTGAGTTGGATAAAGCACCAGAACTCTAACATAAATGAACTACACATTACTAGGCCAATAAAGGCCTAATCTAAGTGGTGTCGGTCGCCTACTTCAGCAACGCCTGAGGTTACTATCCTCGGCACATGTATAAGGTGTTCAGCAGCTGCTCCTAAATGAGACCCCGCCTGGACCCCGCCGATTCACCTAACTGCTTACTTCAGTACTCGGATAAGTATATCCAAGTGTCCTCCTTCGGCAGTATATGTGCTAGGCGCTTGCTATACGTAGATGGAACAATAGTTTCTGTTTTGGAACCCAGAAAGCGACGCTTCGAGTCGGACTCACGTACTTGTATTACAGATGAATATATGGAAATACTGCTTTGCAACCCTACTTGGAGCGGGCCCATACAACCGAGTCTACATTTGATTGCAGCTCATGGACTACACCCGAATGGTCGATTTTTTTCAAAGGCGAATACGAGAGGTGACGCTTTGACTTTCTTTAACCGGACCGGTGTTATTTTTCTGACTACAGTCAAGTACCAAGGTACCAAGGAATGGATATTACTATATTGTGTCTTCAATTATTTTCCTCTTCTCATCCAGATGCGGGACAGATGTACCAGGATACCGCTTTCTCCCATGTACAAACCACCAAGCCCAAGTTAAAAGGCTTAGTCCAACTAATATAACTGAATTGTAGGAAACTGAAACGTCGTCCGCAGGGAGAAAATAAGGAAAACAGTAGATTATGTTTGTCAGTATGATAAGCAATACCGCGAGGGCGTTGATCACCGGCCCAAGGATCGAACCCATCCAGAACGGACCTCTGGGAACGTTTGGCCCGGCGGAAGAGAGGCGGGAAAGGAGATGTGGTAAGATAGCGAGGAGATACGAAGTAGTAGTGAGAATGATGAAGGAACCCGCGAGATCGCTAAAGGCAGTTGGACTGCCTAGTTGAATAGCGCCAAGGACAATGCAAAGAACAACTGCGTGAACAAAAGATATCAACGAAACCACTAGGATGGAAGGACCAGAGAGCCGTACAGCACAACAGAGTAGACCGGACTGGGCAACTCAACTTGACAGATACTTCGGTGAAGTATTCTGAAAAGGGTGTTGCATTATCTCGAGCCAGGGCCCACCAGGATCTTCCCAACTGTGATGATTCGAAACCAAATGAGTTAAAAGTCAGTGAGGATCTTTTATTAATATGACACACAACGAGATAGCCCCCTAACAAAGATCCTGTCGTTGCCAACAAGATGATTAATAGCAGCGCAAATGTCGCTACAACATTCTCAGTAGCTTGATGGTATATTTCCGCAAGGGGAAAGGAAGTCCCGGTGTTCAATACTGCTTCTAGATCGGTAATGGAAAACATGATTGCAATTGCAAAGGATAGCGAGGCTGATAGAAAATATCAACAGGGAGAAAAATATAGCGATCATAGAAAGAAAGGAAGACTCACACACCGTTCCAACAATCATCTGCGCCGCGACCGCCTTAGGTAAATCTCTCCTTGGATTCGGGAGCTCCTCAGCGATGTGTGAAATAGCGTCTGGGGTACCAATGGCATAAGCCCCGTTCAACATACCGGCGAGGAAAGCAACGCCAGAGGGCCATCCGGTTTGATTGTCCCATTCAGTAAAAACAAAGGCCGCAGATGCATGTTGGCGCGGAATGACCGCGAGCATCTATGCAACGAAATAGAAGAGGAGCGAGAAGGAGCGAGGTGAATAGATAAGTATGAAATATTACATCTTCACTCACAACGATGGTCACGATTCCCCCCCCAACTACCGCCACACTTCCTAGCCTTTGAATGACTGGCAGCCACGAATTTCGGAAAATGACAACCACCACAGAAGCCATATGTATCAAAACAAATGCGGTATAAACGTGCCATCGCTGGGGAATGTACGTGTCTTGATGAAATAGAGCGTACATGTCCACGAAGATATTTGCTGGGATGACAGCATTAGACGAGACGGCGAAAATCCATCCATAGAAATTTATAAACCTGTTAATACTTGGTTATATTTAACTTGGCGGGATCTGATGTACGAAGACTCGCCCAGTGAAAAAACCAACAATACGACCATATCGACCTGCCGTGACAGACGCCCAGTGATAAACTGTAGATGAAATATTAGCGAATGAATGCTCTAGGCCTCAATTAGTCTTGCCTCCCCCAGTACTGGGTATTGAGCTTGCGAGCTCTGCAATGCTCGCGGCCATAAAGCTGTAGTAGAAGCAAGCTGCTATAAGCTCCCAGATGATTCCTGGTGGTCCTCCGTTTGATAGACCGACGACGATGGTACCACCTAAAGCGCCCCAAGCATTGTCTGTGCAAACATTGATTTAGGAACTCGACAGGACATGGATGAAACCGATACACGCCAATAGTAACAGAGGTCGAGCAGATACTCAACAAGCTGTATTGACGCTGCAGTTGGTCGACGTGCCCACTGGCGTTAACTCTTATTACATCCTGAATGTCACCATCGACTTCCTTAGGCAAATGCACGCTTAAATCGTAGCCTTTGTCCGACTCAGAAAGTTTCAACGCTGACATTGCTTTGGATCAACTAGAAGAGGTATCCGGAGGAAGCGTTTGGTTATATGTTCGGAGCGAGTGTTTAAGGATAACGATGTACGAGTTATCATCGTCCCTATGGATTGACGCTCCAAGAGATGAGAGATTTTAACTAGTTTAGAATGTTTTCACAGCAGATGAGTGAAAGTTACTCAAATGATCGCACATGACATACTAAAAGAGATAATGAGATGTCAATACCTAGAAAACCGTTGAGATTTTCGGTTAGATGTCCCACATAGCCGGAGAAGAAGACTTCAGGATTCAGAGATCATGAGATAGCTGGATGATTTTAACTTGATATTTATAAATTAATGATGGAAAACTAGCATACATACATACAGATCATATTTTAATAATATTCCCCTGCACCAGCGTATGCCGTATCTGATGCGGTTTCATTGTCATTGGACTGAGTTTGAGCTTCGGATCCTGGTCCGAACGTTAGTTTGGACGGAACATATGCCGTAGGATAGACGGCAGTTGCACCGGTGGGCATACGTGATTGAAGGTCGGCCTGTGAGGGAATAGGTTGAAAATGGACCTACGATTAAAATGAGACAAAGTACACCACACTATCGGGACGCGTACTCACAGTATCGTTTACCTTCTTGTAATGTTTTAACCAAACATCTATTATTTCCAACTCATTCGCTACCTTTTCTTTCCTCGAACTCCTGTCTCTCTTTTCCTTGTCGCTTTTTGCTAGTCCAACTCCCTTGCCACCATCCTTCAAATCCTGCAGCTCCTTCTTCGCCCAAAGTAAAAATCCAATAGCATCGCCGGCCTTCTTCTCTCCGCCTCTCTCACCTGCATCAATGCCGAGCCACTTTTTAGCTAGAGCAGAATGCAAAGCATTCTCACCGGACATATAGTGCCTTAGATCGGTCGAGACATCTTCGGAGGACTTCGAAGATGATGACTGGGTTTTGGCCAGAGTTCTGGCACTAGAGTAGAGGGAAGCACATTCGAGGTGTAATTTAGCGATGAGACCGGGTGCAGGGTGGGATTTAGGAAGTGGTGGACCAGGCGCAACATTTGAATCGTAAAAAGATTTGGAGAGCAATTTCCGAATAGCTAGAGTTTGAGCGTCTGCTAGGGACATCCTAGAACACGATAGGTCAACATTGAAAGACACAAGGCAGATAACGATAACGCACTTGGCCAAGGATGTGCATACCTCCGGGAAGAGATCCACTGGCAATTGCGAGGATGATTTTGACCTTTCAAGTTCAGGCAACACGGTTTCGCTGAGAAATGTGAATATCCCGCTTGCACGTCCTAGATAGCCAGTTGCATGCTTCAGTTGCCCCTCTTTTGCTTCTCTCTCCGATTGCGAGATAGCCCGATCATGCTCGTAGGCACCGAGACTGGTCACAATGGTCCGGGCCAGATTGGAGAAAGCAAAAGCGTATGTGAGAAGACAACAAGCATGTTCTGCATGAAAAGACGATAAAGAAACTCGGGGAGAGCTGTGGAAGAGGTTGGCGGAAAGCGTAGTTCTCCAGCTGAAAACTTTTGGTTCAATTGGGGTGAGCACAACTAGGAGAAATTATTAGCGAACCAGGTGCTGATTTGAGCTGAAGATCTCCATGAGCTACACAATTCATAATACTCTGTAGCTGAGGCAGATATTCATCTATAATCTTTTCGGATATTAGCTTGATAGTCATTGGCTTTAATTATATTATTTCACCTTAATGACGGTAAGATAATCCTTTTCGCCATCGTTTCTCTTGCTTTCCTTCAGAGTACCACGAAGTTTAGAGCGTATCTGAGTAGCCTCTGAAATACGCCGCGTAAAGGATCCAGAAGGATCGTTAACTATTTCAGAGAAAGAGATTGCGCCGGTTGTTGAGAAATCGTACAAGAAGGTCATGGTTCAAGACTAAGCGCTCGTAGACGCTTCCATGTCGATAACTGCAACCTCCCAGCCAGATGAAGATGAAACGATCGTCGGTATGGAAGCAACTCTCATTGGCACTATCAGACTCTAAACACCAAATTGCCAAACCAGCTGCCGGCAAGATATACGAAAATGTTTTCACTGAGTTTTGGAGCGAATTTCTAGTTTCGGCACAAAACGAAATCAACAATTTGAAAACTCCCGATTCCAATGTTTTCACTGATGCTGGAGAATCACCTTGGTTAACTCTTTTCCACGTGAATATCGAGGATAAGGTCAACGAGCGTATACTGGCCGCCCCTGTGCACAATCCAAACTTAGAGAATCCGCTCAACTATTATTCTTGCTCTTTGGCTTCACAGAACATGGAGGACTACCTTCCGTTAGACTTCATTCCACATTCGGACTTTCCCGATTTCGAGGCTGAAGAAAATGAAATCTTGCAACAGCTCGAACAGCTTCAACTTGAAAAGGGATATCCCTGGCAAAATCTTATAAACCCTGACCGTGTGTCTCTTGTCTCAACTCTCGAAGAAATTTCAAAATGTTGAAACTGAACACATGTTTTTTGGACAGTGGATGTTGTTGACATCGAAGTTGCAAGGCGTTTGCACTTTGAGATGAAGCTCTCATACAGTGGGATTAATGACTTGTGTATACTACGTCTCCCTCTCAGAGATGGTAATGAGTACGGTTTGCTATGGGAATATAATCAAAGGTTTGCATCTCACCTGCCCCGGATTGTCTTGTTCTGAGTATCTGTACTTATTAGAGAACCTGTTCAATGGGAGTCCTGTCGCTCTGCGGAACTAGATATACCTCAATTCCCGAAGAATTTTGTAACTCGGAGTGGGTTGACTCTTCTTGAAGATATTAACCTTGGTATCCCATTTTTTTGCCCCAGCCTGAGCTGTGTTAGATCCCACTGTGTCCATTACACTAATGGTAGGCAGCAAGGTAAGTTGAGTCCTAATTTCTATCTCTAATACTGAATGCTTTGTGGATTCACTGTGAAGTTTCGGAAGCTTTTGAACCTCCAAAAGCACAGATAACCCATCAAAATATGATGTCAAGTAATGCAGAACAAAGCCATTGTGGTAACCAATGTTTTCTTGGGGTAAATAAAGACACAGTGGTATGACTTGTCCTTTTCCATTGACTGAGAATCATCGACTTTCTCTGGGATGTAGGAGACCAGTATGTGGGACCTCAAAGAGGAGCAGGATCTGAGAGATGTTTTGGAGCTAGCCCCAGACACATTACCTTGTCATCTTGCAGTGATGATTCAAAAGCCTTGTTATGAGGTATGACTTGTGTGATCATACCAGCCTCATGTACTAATTCACATACTTAGATCTATTCTCGGCGAAGACGCATCTTGCTTGATGATGACATTCTAGAGCAGCAGTTTTCCAAAATTAAACCATTGTCCAAGCGGTCCGAATCTAAAGCTTTAAAGGGTGTTGTAACATTTCTCTCTTGTATTTGTATGTCATGGGCTCACTTGGTGTATAGCTTTCAAACATCATAGTCACAGAAATAAACATGTAGTCAAGCCCTGCACACACAAAGGTCGATGTGGGAGATCAGCTGGGACTGAATGTCAGTGCTTCACCCAAAAGCAGTTTTGTCAGCGAAACTGTCGCTGTCCTGATGACTGTAAGCATATATTCACTTAACTTCTGTACTTTGTCAGTCTATAATCATTCTATTAGGTCCCTACCGCTTTAAGGGATGTAAATGTAGAAAATGCAAAGATGACAAGTGTTTATGCCGCCGACTGCGTAGGGAGTGTGATCCTGAGCTTTGCCATTTGTAGATAATCTCGTTTTTTTTTTTGTTTGGATCTTCACTAACCTATTTTTTCCATACAGCAAGGATGAAGGTCACTACTCACATTAATATATAACCGTCTTCACTCAAATTTTTGATCTATCCACAGTTTCAAAGAAGACATGTCATAACTCTCATATTCAGTGTGGAGAGCCCAGTGTATGTACTCATAAAAGGAATCTACCCTTGTATTCACTTCGATGTGGCTAGTGCATTGAAATAAAGCAGACAGAGCTTGGGCAAGGTGCCTTTATCTGCCGAAGGATCGAGAAGAATGGATTTATTGCGGGTAAGTTCCATACATATGTTTCTTATCAAAGTTGCTCAAATCTCTTTGCATTAGAGTATGTTGGAGAGGTTCAAGATGCAAATGAACATGGTCATTGGGAGTGAGTGCTTATCTCACAGATCTAAATAATTTCTCAAGTTGAGTGCTTTTGTCATTCTCCAGTAGCATTCATAAGCTCCGATATCTCAATTATACCTACACTTTGGACCAAAACTTGAATAAGGTATTAAACAGTGCTCAGATTGGAAATGAGACGAGGTACATCAACCACCATTCACGAAAGTTCAATTGCGAAGCTCGTAGTAAGTTCAGCTTGCTCTGTGCCATAGCTGTCAAAATGTTTATGTACGGAACTAAAAGATATAATGGTCCATAACGAGTTTCGGATTGGCATATACGCAAGTAAGTTTTCCCTGGAATCCTTACTCAGAAATCACTCACTTAATTTGTGAACCAGCAAAGACAATCAAGAAGGGCAAAGAGTTGATCTTAAATTATGGAGACACTTATTGGGGAGATAATAAACCAGACGAGTAAGTATATTAAGCGTACTTTGATTTTTTACTCGACTTTCTACCTTCTGAGCCGGAATTTTGCTTCCGTTTTGTGCTACCCTTCTCCCCACACTCAGCTCTGTGCCAACTCTGCAATTGTTCAAGTGTAGTCGTGACAATGCGCCGCTCACCCAAGCGTACAACTGTTGCATGAAACTTCGCCAGTGCCAGATTTTGGCTTTTGAGGATCTCTTCGTCATGCTAAATAGTGGAAGTGAGCAAGCATAAGTGGATAGCATGTGAGCTGACCTCAATGGTTGAAGGATACCGAGCCAAACAATTTTTCAGCACTGAAATGAGAAGATCGAGAACTTGAGAGTTAAGTTTCGGTCTTGGAGGTTTTCCCTTTTCTCGGACCTTCTCCCACTCATCTGCTGGGAGATATAGCAAGCGAATGAAAGAGATCATAACCTGTGGAATTTCATTGTTCATTTCAAGGATAAAAACACTGTTGGCAGTTCATGCTAATTCCGATGAACAACGACAGCGAGTACTTACTCATCACCGCCCTCCTCTAACCACCAGTCGATCCTTTCAGTACTTGAGGAAGACACAGTATGCTCAGAAAAGGTAGAGAGCACCAAATCGGCCCCAATTTCCACTACATCTGCGGGGTTGCCTCTCATGCCTCCAGGCAAAGACAAGAGATCAACATGGCCATAACGACGGAGGAGTTCTCCATTGCTAAGATCACCATAGGTATTGAACTGTGATATATTGTCAATACTCAGAGTGTCATCGATTTCCAAAAGGATCACCTACGATTTGCTCTCCAGCTTGAATTTCTTTAGTTGTTATCATTTTCAAATGCAACTCGTCGTAAAAAAGTTTTGCCTAGAGATAAGTATAAATCAGTCTTTTTTTACTGGATAAGCTTGAGAAATTTACATTTTCAGAGCCATAGCGAGCCTAACAAAACGTCAGTCAAGATGGTTCGGCACAAACCATCAGCCTCACATTGAACAAGTCCGCCATTGGCACCATCGATACAACGGAATTCTCCTCATCCTCATCCTCAGAGAGAACGTCATCAGCCTCCTTGGAAGTATCTTCAATATCCTTTGCCTCCTCTTGAGCGTCACTATCAACATCCATCGCACTTCCTGTACTCTTATCTCCTTCCGGATTTATCTCTTCATCCTCGGCATCTCCTTCGCTGGAACTTGTTCGTTCAAGGTTGAAACTTCGAGAGAGTATTCGGCTTCCCATCATGTGGTATTCCTCAAAGTCTGGGATAGCAAGCGGTGGAAAGAGATCTGGTCGGCTCTGGTGAACATAAGTGTAATCGAAGTGAAGTTAAATGTCGGCACAAACTTGAATAGCAGGCAGGACTTTTTCATGGTAATCACGTTCAGCGTCGTCTCTGCCAAGCTTTCCTGTGGGAACATATTAGACGAGTTCTAGGTGTTAGGGCACACTTTGACAGACCTACCACTGCAGTCCCTTCGAGTTCCTTCAAGTCAGTATCGTTCCAGAACATCGGAGTGTCAAAATTTTTCGGTAGAGTGGCTAAGTAGGGATTATTACGACATATAAACCAGTTGAAGCATTCCACAGACCTAAATATGGTCCCCACTTGGATTGGGATCCGAGAGAGTTCTCCCACATCATACATAGGATGAGGCCTGACCACCCTTTATCTAATTTTCGCTCCTTCCATGCTTTTAATCCAAACTTAGTCGGAAGTGAAGATGTTTTCGTAGAAAGTGTAAAAGAGCGAGAGATGCTGAACAGAATTTCTCCTTCCTACACAGACTTCAGTTCGGTTGTTCATCTGCACGAAGCATGACATACATTGAAGTTCCTCAGAGCAATTGCACCGCGACCTCCATCTTCACGAGGAAATTCCTTGAATCCAATAGCAGATAGGTCTATAATCCCTGCAACAAACGAGATCATGACAAAAATCAAACTTTTATCTGCCGAATACTCACCAAAATTCTCAGAAAAAGATTGAAGGAAAATTTTCAGCAAATCTTCATTGGAAGACATACCGTTAGCCGTAAAGGCGTAGACGCTCTCCGGGCCGGCCGATAGCATGAGCGCTCAAGCGCTTATAAATTAAAAAGTTACTGTAAGTAAGATCGGCATCAATATTGCAGCTCTCCCCTATAACTACTGATACCTATCCTCTCGAGGCTAAAAACCCCATCTATCACAAATCAAGGCCATCACCAGGGTCTACCTCTTAATCCAGTCTGTTTTCATTTAACCATTGTCTGGGACGTTTGAAGATTTCTTCGATGATCTCCGAGTCGGGTCTCGACGAACTTTGGGGTCTAGTTTTTGAATAGGGCGGTGATTAGGATGAGATTAGCTCTTCTGCTAGATTTCTAGATCTCCCCGAATGAATGAGTTGATGGACCTGACTGACAGGTAGTATTGTTACCTATGTTTCCTTTATGGGACCACTCTCATGACTGGGCCGTATAATCCATATCCATCCATATGCAAAGGTTTATGGATAATCTATCACTAAAATCTCACAGTACAATTATCTACAAGTGCTTGTCTCTAACTACCAAACTAGTAGGTTAACGAGAAGGCTGGCTTTATTAGAACCTGAGAAAATCACAAAGGGAAACGCGGATATGAAGCCTGAGGGTACGCGGGCTTACCACTAGAACAGCTAGGCGGCTGTAACTTCCAATTATACCTCCCTCGTTGCGTCGATAAGTTCTAAAGTCTATCTTCAGTGGATAATGCAAATACCTAGTCTCCTATAAGCAGACTCGTTATACACTGACGATCCATACGGATGTGTGTATATAGCAAATACCCAACAAATACCAAATACTCGCAACCCTCTGCGATATACCCACCTTGAGAAATTCAAACTCTGACACCCACTACGGAAGACCATCTTGCACGAAGATACGGTTCTCCGCGCAAATCGCCTCTATTCACAGATTATCCAGGACCAGGACGAATAAGGTGAACGGCTATACTTGGCTGAAGGGGGGTATTTTGTTTGAATCGATTGAGTAAGTACTTCGCACAAACCTTTGACAATGTGTTTTGTCAAGTATGAGTAAACAATATGTACATCTCAAGCTTTGCGGTGATTAAGATTCGAGCGACTTAGGGCGTATTAAATGATTACTTCTTAAATCAAAAACATTGGCGACCCCACTAAACATGACTAGATCGATATATAATAAGACTTATTTTTGAGATCAATTTATTGCGCGCGTAGGAGTACCTCATGACGCGCATGGAACTATCTAAGAAGGCCCTTTTGCTTTCCGTTCCCCCGCGGTTCTGAAGGGCCCTCAGACAGAGTGAGTGTGGAGAAACTCACTTATATCCCCCTGCAGTCCGGCTTATCCCCAACCGTTCCTTCAACCGCCTAGTAAGACTTTAATTTTCCTTCATCGCCTTGATGAGCAACGGTAAACTTTCAAGATCTTTACCATCGACATTCACTATTGGCCGTACTACGATGCCTCTGTTTTTTATCAACACGTCTTTCACAGGGACACCAAGATTGAATTCGAAAGCGCGAACGAGTGTGAACAACAGGACTTTCATTCTGGAACGGTCGAGTCAGAAAGGACCAGGGTGATGGGAAGGTACTCACTCTATCAGAGAAAACCTCCACCCAATACAAGCATGATTACCCGCTGAGAAGGTTAAAATATGTCCCCATACACTGGGGATAGCGGCAACTGCATCAGGTATTTTCTCCCAGCGTTCAGGTCTGTCAGACGAGTGAGTTGCAAACGGCGCGGCGCGAGTCAATGATCATACCGGAATTCAGCAGCATCGGGACCCCAGAGCTTCTTATCCCTGTTTACAGCGTGTATAGAGACAGTGGTGACTTGCCCTTTCTTTATTCTAGGGAACTTGAGTTTAGATTAGCCGAAAACATCAAAAAGTCATACTTACAATATCTGAGTGTGAACCGTTCCTCGTGAATCTGTGATGGGGTCTCGTAGAGAAACTAAGTCGTCTTTCATGGCTACACGCGCGGTCTGGGGAACTGGACAATACAAGCGCAGTGTTTCACGAGCAAAGGCATTGAGATATGGGAGAGCATTCAACTCGTCCATTGAAGGCTGATCAGATTTGACGTCGAGAAGCTCCAGGCGGAGTTTGACCTGAACATCTTGGTGTAAAGACAGAGCGTAAAGGGCCCATGTAGTCGAAGTTGCGGTTGTTTCGTGTCCGGCTACCAGAAAAGTGGGGACCTCTAAAAGTGAATGGTCATTAATGACAATGAGAAAGGGGCGTGAAAGACGTACGCGCTAGCACATCGGCATCGCTCATACGCTGACTGAGAGGGACATCATTGCTCATATTGGACCGAACAAGAAGGCTCAGTAAATCCTTTGAGGTAGTGTCACCCTTCTCTCCTGTCCCACTTTGTAGAGTCTGAGCCTCGTTCAAAAGTTCATTGCCAATGCGGGCCATTGTCTTTTTGGCTTTCTTGAAACCTGCACTACGGGAGCGGCTATAGAGGAGAACAAAACGTGTTATTCTAAAATGAATTCAAGGTTGACGACGCATAACTCACAAGGACCCTGAAAAATAGGTAGCACCGCCTGCAAAATGTGCCATGGTCGCCGTTCTCTATCCTGAGATGCAATTCGGAATGCTTCGTAGAGCTCGCTTATTTTCCCTTCGTTGTTGAGGGCGTTGAAGTCATACCCGAACCCTAAACGCAGTTCTGGGTTAGGACTCAGAAGGAAAAATACTACGCGGAGAACTACCTGCCATTCCTATTATGTCAAGCGTGACCTTCCCCAACCCCTCGATAGATTCAACGTTGGCACCGACGGAGCTTTCCGCGGTCTTCGTAGCCCATACGTCGCGAAGCTAAAATAATAGCATGTCAGGATCAGGACGAGCATGAAATTTGATTTTGAGCAACAGACCAAAAGTGCCTTCGCATAGAATATATCGATTAATTGACGGACCTGTGTCGAGCCAAAGGCCGGGTTCTAGAAGGATCTTCAATCATACGGGCTACCATCGGTTAACAGGCATCCTACCATCACTCGCCTCTAAACTCATCGGTTGGCACGATATGTCGAATGGATTATGAAGACGTGAAAACGCACCTGCAATTTATGGTGCTCCCCTTCAGTAACCAGAACGCCATTCTCAAGGATCCGGCTAAGGAGGTATCGTGCGCTACCAGGCTTCTCATAGTCGTGATCGTTTTTGAGAATATGGTGGATGAGATCGAGATCCTTCGTGAGCAGACGGTTTTCCTGTTCGACGACGAGTTAAAACGAGCGTCAAGCGCGTGTGGATAAGAGTCTACATTCAAAGGTCCTTTGATTTTATAGGTCGAGCCATAGTGCTCGAAATCTTGTTCAGACTGTGAAAAGAACTTGTGAGTACAACCAAGCTATATTCAAGTTTAATGTTCGACTGTACTCACAATAAGAAAGTCTTGATTCATATGCCCAGTCCAGAAACTAGGACTCGCAGGTCCTTGTATGTATCGGAACGGGGATGTTAATTTGTTGTAGATCACTTTGAAGATCAAGTACACAAGACCAGCACCAAGTCCAACGAACGCGATTGAATTATTGTTCATGATATCTTTGAGAGGTTCAAGAATTGTCGACATGGGTGTGATAGCTATGACGTATTAGCGATGCATAGCTTAACCTTTAAATACTTGGCTTCCGTCGGATGCGTCAGGATGCGTCGGATCGGAAACGCGGATAAACACGGATAGACGGAGGTGACATTGAAGCACCGTGGCACACGTGCGACGCGATTGTTACTGGGTTGAATGAGAACCGCCGGGTCGGTTACTTCCTAAGTTCCTTCCTTCCTTCTTTCCTAAACTCTGTACGGCTTCAAAGAGAGCGATTCATATCAGAGCGACAAAGTCAAGAGTTTGTCAGTTTCCGGCGCACATGTGATAGTCGGGATCATCATAAAATGGCTATGGCTCTAGCTAGATGGTCTAGCGAACTTAGAGGAAGGAAGGAAAATGAAGACTGGCAGGTACAATCAGTCTTTAATAGCACTAGTTTTGTAACTTCAAAATTAACACTGACCATGTTTGTTTTTAATCCACAAGGCACAACAACAACTTGATACAAATCTTCCTAGTAGATAAAGTGTGAGGTAATGTAAGGATATATGGTAGGGTGGAAGCAAGATAAGTGGAGCATGCAGCAAAAACATCAAAGCCTATGGTTGCAAAGCAAAACTTGACATTGACAAGCTTGAGAGTTAATGGAAACAAAAGAAGCCGAAAGCGAAAGATACTAGTAATGGGGCATGCAGCTAGATATACAGTTGTAATAGAAGACCAGATATAAAACACCTGCAAAGCAATTATCGGTGAAAATGTTCAGCCACAAAGCCAAAAACACAACATACTCGAGATATTTGACACGGAACCAATAATCAACTTGGTCCAAAGCTCATTAATGACAGCCCACCCACCCAACACAGCTCCATGACCGACCGACCAACTGGAGTCAACTTCAACTTCAATCCCGCCCCTGGGCCCCAGCTACTCTTTGGCCCCTGATCATCAGTTCCAGCGTGCGCACCATCGGCATTCTCTTCAGCGAAATCCTCAGCGACCATACCCATAGGAAGCGGGTTCAACACTTTACAAAGCCCGAGAGAAACTAGCGCCTCGGGATCAAACTCAACCCCCGATTCTCGAGAGTGACAAACGGCGATGATGGTCGGGTCCGGCATGAATGAAGATATTCCTGGGGTTCCAGGATCGATGAAACCTCCCGCATTATACTCCCTCCATGCTTCATCCATCGGCCCATTTACTGTCAATCCCTCATCTGGTACTCTCACTCCCGTACCCTGCAAGTCACGGTACGAAACTTGGCGGGCGGTAATTAAGAACCCAGGGAGAAGAATATTGCGATCGTCGTTAGCATGGACCTGAGCCCATGTGAGGTTACTGACCGAATGACTTCCGCTTTGGGTAGCACTGTTGGTACCCGTTCCTCCGGAACGACCAAGACCACTGCCTAGAGATCGGGAAGACCGCAAGAAGCCCGAGCCATCATTCGAAGATGTTGGAGAACCATGTGAGGATTTACCTGATTCCCTTCCAGATTCCCTTCCAGAGCCAGAAGATACGCCTTTAACCTTGTTTTTCTTGTCCTTCTTGTCTTTCTTATCCTTCTCTTTCCGGTCGTGAGCCTCCTTCTCATCTTTTGGCGGGAACCCAATCAGCGTATCAATCACGGCCAGCGCAACATCATCATTGGACTTGGCGTTATCTCTTTTGCCTTTCTCCTTCTCTACCTGTGGGTCGAGAGCTTTGTACCAAACCAGAAGGAAAGTCTTCCTCTCTGGTGGAATATGCATTTTTCGGGTAGGAGGATAATCGTGCGTCCCACGATGAGACGGCGGATCTGTATCTCCGGGCCAAAGAGGAAGAAGCATGCATAGCGACTCTGGAGGGACAGAAGAAAATACATCTTTAGATGGATCTGAGGCGGCCTTTCTCCCACTTTTACTTCCTTTTCCGCCGACACTTTTTCTTCTTCCGCCAGCAGACCCGCCTGAGCTCGAACTCTTACTCGCACCACTGTCAGCCCCAACACGACTACCTCGTCGACCATGTGAGGGCACGCGGGGCGAACTAGGCAACAATCCTACATCCTTGAAGCTCGTGTTCAAATTACTCACCACTCTTCTCTGCTGTTCTTGCTTCCCCCTGCTCGGGAAGGTCAACCACGGAGGGTCAAAAGCGGGACCAGCAGTCGCGCGCAACGCGGAAGCAGATGGATCAAGGGTATCAACGACACCTGAGCGGATGCCGTTGCGGTTGATGAGACGTTCGAGTAGAGAAAACGGGGAGGTAGAGGAGGTAGAGGAGGAGATGGAGGACTCTGACATGTACTGGAGAACTCGCTGTCGATCTAGGACACTAACATCAACAGTACCGTATGCCTCGCTGTGTGGCGTTCGGATGATTCGAAAATGTTCTAACTCATCATCATCCTCATTGAAGGAACTCTCGTCGGTCTCATTTTCGTTGTGGTAGCCATTGCGGCCGTTGTACCACCGTCGTCCGCGCCGCCGATGTGCTGAGGGAGAAGGATGAGAGGATGCAGAAGTAGCATCGGATGCGGAAGAAGCGTCAGAAGCAGAAGTTTCGGACATTTCTGAATCGATAAGGGTGGAGGACCTGTCGGTGTTCTCGGTGTTCTCGGTGTACGAGGACGTACGATGCGACACAAGCATGCTTTCAGATGTGTATGGTGGTATTCGGGGTGCTGGCGAAGATGGGGACGACGTGGCTGTAGGGGTTGTAGCATTGGAAGTCGGGTTTGACATCGTCTCAGGTTGAGTAGGAGGACCAGGATAAGAGAGTTCAGACACAGTGAGGGGAGTGGGTATAGGAGGTGATGAGGTATCAGAGGGACTGTGAACGGGACTGTGAGCGTGAGGAGAAACTGAAGTCGATGGCGACGGAAGTGGGGGAACCGGGGGTATTTCCGGGGACCCAGAAGAGACCTGCGATACAGGCCCACCGAGGCTCATCTTCCGACGTACTTTATTCGGTGACGATGGAGTCGAAGTGCTTCCTTCCCCACCCACTGATTTTCTTCGTCTAGCTTCCTTCTCCACATCCCCACTTCCATTACCCAATAACCCGTGTTCAGCCAACATCTTCGTGGTCGTTGTGCTCGTAAATGCTTCCTGAACCCTTCTCGGAGCCAGTAATATTACTTTACTACCCGCTGTTCGAGACACCGACGAAGCACCGCCAGCGCTGAAATGTGGTGGGAGATGTGGAGGTACGGGGCCGGCTGAGCTTGTACTTGGTCTTCCTCCATGTACACTAGGAGAAGTGTAATTTGAATGAGTCTTGTAGAATCTAGTTAAACTGAAAGCCATCGCTTTCGAATGTTTATGGACTGTTATAGGTGGGTGAGGAAGTTGTAGGTGGTCCGCGTCCGCCTTGGGTGATATCTCAGTATTCTGCATTGAATCGCCTCGAAAGCGGATCAGCAGTCGCTGCTGTGGGCCTTTGCTTGAATCTGAAGACATTTCATCAATGTTTGACAAGAGTGCAACACAAATAGACTTGCCTCCATCCCTCCCGTTCTTGCCATTCCTCCCGACATCTTCCCTTTGAACGTTCCAATCTCCTAGTAACCCATTACTCCAGGTCTCCTCTGATCCAACGGTCATCCCGCGCCAGTGAAGAGTCGCACGCCTGAGACGTTCTTTTTCGCGCTCCTTCTGAGAAGTGGTATGATTGGATTCTCGAGACGAATCGTCAGTATCGGTGGCGGTACTAGTAGTGGGAATAGCTGGCGTAGCCCTAGACGTCGAGCTCGACGTCCGTACACGAACAGGCTCCTCTTTGACTTCAGGTGATTTCGGGCTAGGAATTGCCACCTCTTTTCCTTTCACATCCGAATGAGCTTCCCTCCGAAATGTCCAGTATTTCCTCTGCTCTCGGTATACATCCCCACCCCACTTCAACAGTCCTTCGGCAAACGAGTCATCGTGGATAAACATGTTACTTGTTGAGTTTGAAGAGGCCACTGTTGCAGTTGAGGGTCGACGGCCAGTGAACCAGGAAAGGAACAGAGAGTTTCCGAGTGAATTTTTGCGTGGGGTATGAGACTGGTCTCTATTCGGAGCGGAGATGGAGATGGCAGAAGGCCGCCTGACGAAATCCGGTGAGATATCTGCTCCGAAAGATGTGATATATGCCAAGTCAAAATCGGTGTCTGTGGCATCTGTAGGTGAAGTTGAGGAAGTGGGAGCTGCAGCGAGGACTGTCTCTGTGACAGGAGAACTAGATTCAAACGGCGAAGTAAACATTGAAGGTTGCCCGTTTGTATCAACTAAACTATTGGATGTCGCTCTCCGCAGTGTTTTGAGCGTCGCTATGCTGCCTTCGCGGTCTCGGTATCCTCCTGGGGGACCATATCCATTGCTAATATAACCAGTGCCGACGGAGAACCGTGCTGAACTGATTTCGATGTTTTCGTCGTCTTCTGGATATTCCAAGTGGTCAAATTCGTACGAATCATCGTCCGAGGAGAATTCAACTTCATGCAAGTGGGAAGCACGAGTATCTGCCTCAGATACAAACGATGAAGGCGAGGGTGTAGGCGATAGCCTGGAAGATGTTGATAGCCTGGATGACCCAGCATATGGTGCAAAATCAGTCTGCGAAACGACGCTTGGCCTTGGCGTGACGTCTATAGTCGTCGTTGTTGGAGATATGTTTTCGCCCTCTTCGTCGTCTTCGCCTGCTGCAGTAGCGAGTTTGGCATTACCGAAAGAAAACGAGTTAAGGGAGTTTCTTGTATAATCGTCAATGCGATGTGTGTATGTATTATGGTCCATTTCGAGGTTGCTAGATGAGATTAGCCTATGTTTGTTCATAATAATGTACAAAACTCACTCTAATCCTCGGCCCAATCCCGCATTGTCATGTACGCTCTGGCCACCGTTCATGCCGCCTCTCTATCTGTGATTCGCTAGTTGATTATTCAATGTCTTCTACGACTTCTTTAATGAGCTGCAAACGATTCTGTCAGACTGACTGACTGACTGACATTGATTACTTTTCGCACATGCACGTATTTTTCAAGTTCGAAGAATCTGAAGCCATAATTTAGCGTTAGTTATGAACCCTGAACGTTAACAGTAAATTGAGTACTGCTGTACGAAAGAAAGCTATACTGACAGTTAATGTTCTTTCCTACTTTTGGAGGATATTAAGGGTCAAAGCGACTGCAAGTTCAGCCGAAAGCGATCGAACAACAAGTTGGAAGACAAGAAAGAATACAAGGCCTTCCAAGGCAGGCTAAAGTTTACGCGACCCGAGGGCGAGTCGGAAAATCGTAAGGCAGGCACGTGTTGTGCCTTGTTCTGTTTCTGGGATCAAAATTGAAGAAACTTGCTTTGACCGACGGTGGCGGCGGTTTCTTTACTTAATCCACACTTCCTCAGAGCGTGGATTAAGATTATTTTGAGCTATTCTATCCGACACATAGATTTGCTAATTTTCTAGCCCTAGCTATGAACGAGAAAAAACTTCTGAACAACTTTGCGGCAATAGTTCTCGATGAAGAACTGATATGTACATTTCGCACCACCATGGATGAAGGATCATGATGATGATGTTCTCTCCGAGCGCAGCGCCGCAGCATGCCATACCCATACACCTGTTGGTCCACAAGGAAACCTGCAGGAATCAACACCGCCGAATTCAAGAAACAATACATTGTGTCCCCCAGCGCTGCATCTTTACTTCCATTTTTTCACTGATCCACAAGCAGACACAGATACAATATTAAAGTTTCATTGACCCTAACCTACCAGACGTCATAGACACTTACTGCCTCAACTACGTCCAGGTCTTTCATGTTTGGATGCAAATGAATCAGAATGATGCGCCGCTGGCTCTCAAACTGTTCTGAGAGGTTTGTTCTGGTTTGTTTTGCTCCATGCCTGCCACGGGCTATCTGATCGGTAGCCTCTCTCAGTGGCGGTCATGTTCTACATTCATCAGTTATGTATGTATCGATCGACATTGTTGAACGTAAGTACTGTATCAGAGTGCTAACCTTTAACAGCCCCAAACCGAGCCCAAACCCCTTCTCGTTTGGAAATCAGTCATTGCTCAGTAGTCCATACCCGGAGCTCTTGAGTCAGGAATCGCCAGTGTCACTATGAAGGAGACGGTTTCACTTTTTTCTACTGCAAGGCCCTGTGAGTCGGCAACCAGACTTGGTGGTTCACTAACAATAGAACTACTCACTTTGGCTAGTTCAGGTCAAGTATTTTGTAAAAATGAGTACCGTTCTTCCATGTAGTTAGCGGCGGCCACAGAAATAAATATGCTGCAACTTATGTCCTCAACTCAGGACTGTGTATCTATGGCTGCGTTAAGCTTGTTCTAGGCTGGTTGCCCTGCATATGTGTACTTATAGTTTGGAAAACGACCCTCAGTTGAAAGACAGTTTGAAAAATGGGGCCGCAAATAGGTCACCTGTTCGATGTAGGCTGGGTGACTGTTGGAGTGCTCGGAATAGACCACACCACACCGAGGCCCTAGAAACTACCTACCCATTTGATAACTTGAAACAAGGGCATCGTAGTGCTGCTGAGAATTTTGGGATTCCGATGACTGGCCGAAATTCATTCCCTTGTCATTTGTGGCTACTTGAATAGAATCCGAGTTCAGCAGGTTCACCGCTTGAAAGGCATTCGATAAATCACGCACATACAATAAGCATTCCGAAATGTTCAGGTCTGCCATGGAAATGCAGATATTTCGAGTCCCCACATTGTGGACTGGAGTATGATGGTCCCTCACCCTACAGCTCTACGTACAACATTTGCACACGGTACCCGAATCCCCTCCGAACCTAGCTTCCAAATCCCATCACCTTCTCCTTCGATCATCATCACGACGGCGGTCATAGTCCCTCTCCCGCCTGTCATCTCGGTAACGGTCGTCCCGCCTTGGGCTGGCACTTCGTTTTTTTTCTCTTCCTCCTTGATCACCACTTCTGCTTCGCTTTCTCGATCCCCTGTCCTTATCTCTTCCGCTACTGGGGATGTCAAATACCATTCCATATCCACCGCCACTACCGCCATCCTCGTCGCGATATTTTCTCGTCTGCACCAAATCCTCCGGCCGCCAAATCCACCTCCTCTACCTCGAGAGCCCAGACCAGGCCCGCGCTTGATATCGTTCGACCACAACTGGTTTGTCTTGGCTACGGATTGCGAGAAGTCGACCCATATTCGTCTATCGTCCACGAGGACATTCTGCATTTTGAAGTATGCCTACATGGACGTTGAAATTAAAGTAATGAACCATAGAGTAATACTCACCTGTTCTGCATCCTCCCTCTTGTCAAACTCTATGAAAGCGTATTGCAAACTATCACCCGTCTTCTTATCTCTTATGACCTGACAGCTCATGATCACTCCAAATCTCGAGAAAATCAGCTCTAAATCCTCGTCCCTCGTTACCGGGTTCAGTTTGCACACGAATAGGACATTTTCTGGAGGACGAACGTTCGCGAACGGAAGGTCACCAACCATCTCGAGGGTCAAGGCGGAAGATTGAGCGGCAGCAGCACGACGTTGACGTTCTTCTTCTTCTTCAGGAATAGAAGACGTGAGTGGGTCCTCATCCTCTCCAATAACAACGAGTCCGGTACCGGCGTCAGGCGGTCGTGTGGGCGGTGCAAAAGATGGGTCTTCAAGGATTTGAGAAAGACCCGGTGGGTCAGGAAACGGGTCGTCGAGGATTACAACATGTCGAATCCGAACATCTTTAAGAGGGCGGAACTCTTTATCAACGAAAATATCGTTGATTTTATCAAGAGTATCCAGCCCTTCGACGACGTGACCGAACACAGCTTGGTGACCGTCCAAATAATCGGCATTGTCGACCAAGGTAACAAAGAATTGGCTTGCGCAACCGGAGCCTTCTGCGAACGGAGCAACGGCCATAGAAACTGTACCTTTTGTACTGTGTTTGAGCTTGGGAGTAATCTCTGCAGAAAAAAATCTTGGTACAGACGAAGAAGACGACGGCTGTGACTTGGAATGAATATATGACCAAATCGACTCTCCTCCCCTTCCACTTGCAGTCGGGTCTCCGGTTTGCGCGAGAAAGTCTTTTTGAACTATATAAAGCATCAACTATGCGTTTCTGGTAACAAAATGGGGAACATACCATTAAAAAACGCATTTAGATTGTAATAATACACT
>JADNRY010000802.1:0-25790 GCA_015501585.1 Rhodocollybia butyracea
GAGTCACACAGCCGTGGTACATTCTCCTTCCTGTTTGCACTAAAGATGGACATGAGTCCAGTTCTTATACAAGTACTTACAAGTAAGAACTGTGGGAACACTGTGGTTCACCAACAAGTCACAAGTCAAGGTTTTGGAAATTTTGACATACTTACAAGTACTTGTGACTTGTGTAGCATAGGTACTTACACATATTTTTAGTAGAACTTATGCAATACCCAGAACTTACAACACTCACTCATACTACATCTACTATGTAGGCTATCCAGTACTGACACACATGGTTTTGATTGTAGACAGCTGACAGCACTTATTTTGGAAGCACTGTGAGCTGTCTACAATCCAAAATCTTAGTGTCAGTATGAGTTTACTTCATACTATTATGAAATTGTTATAGATGGGTATAATACAGGTTTTTGTTACTAGTATACTATGTAACTGGTGTATATATGTAAGTAAGTACCCAAGTACTTGTGAGTATAACTGTAAGTACTTGTATCTGACTTGGGGCACAAGTACTTGTAGGTATACTTGCAAGAATACTTACAGGTCAAGTATTTTTTTCCCATGGTTCTTGCACAAGTCACGAGTCAGGCCTTTGAGGCCACAAGTACTTGTGCAAACGAGTCCAAGTATACTTGACTTGGACTCGTGACCATCTTTAGTTTGCACCCCAGTTACCACTAGCTCAAACTGCTGCGGCTACTGTCAAGATAGAGCCAAAGCAAGAACAGTGGACGGAGGTTCTAGCAGGGATAGCGGCTATCAAAGATACTATTGTGGTCAATAAAAAGGAGACAACTTTGCTACTGGATTCACACCAGAAGGCAATTGCCTCTCTAATGAATTTAATGAAAGCTACTCCAGAACCTTTGAATTGATCAAGTTACATGTCGGCTCAAGCTGCTCCGCAGGCAAGTAAGGTTGCTTCATGTGTGGATCTTTGGATCATTGCATGATGGACTGTCATTTCTAAAATTCATACAAGGATAAAGGTTGGCTAGTTCCTGATACAACCCCCGGTTCCAAGAAATATACTTTGCGTGATGGCTTGCCAATTCCTAGGCAAGACCCAAATGAATCCCGCCCTGAAAAGATCTCGTGTATGACAAAACAAAAAGGCTGGGATAAGGGTGGTACCAATGCATTCTTTGTTGAAGAAGGTGATATCACCAGAGGTTGTAAGTCTTATGCATTAAAACTGGACAAATGTCCTAGGAATTAATTTGTTAAAATAGGATGTTGACAAATATACTCAAGTTAGCTCAGGTTAGCTCAAGTAGACCTCAAGTTGGCAAATATACTTAGGTTGGCTCCAAGTTGGCAAATATACTCAAGTTGGCCTCAAGTTGGCCCAGGTTGCCTTGAGTGTATATGACTTTTCCTGATGGGAGTGGAGACACCAACAAGAGAACACCAACGAGGCACATGGATATATCCAGTCCAAGTCTGTGACAAGCTCGTGCAACCTAGGCCAGAATGGAAGCGGAGCCGATGTAGGGCCAAAAGGCAAGATCAGGATCGTGGGAATGATATCCGGAATAGACTACAAGGCCAAGGAAACGGTGGGACTTCGGTGAAGCTATTAGCAACACCCCCAACACACCACCAAGGTTGTCCCAGAAGGAAAGGAAGTAAAGTGCAAGAAATCACCGAGGTCGGACCGAGGTATGAGCGTGAGAACGGTCCGAGATATGTCCGAGGTAAGGACCGAGCCGAGTTGGCCGGTATTGGACAGAACGGCGAGTATAAGGAACAAAGAAAGGACTTTAAAGGAAAGCTTGGAAAAGTATGATAATTTGTGTAATTTGTGTAACTCATGATTTTTGGCTGAGGAACAATAGTACAAAGTACCTAGCTTATATACAAGTGACCTAATTGTTAAATAAAGACAATAAAGTCGGACCGAGGTAGTGCCAAGGCCGGAACGAGGTGGAATCAATACAAATGATAAAACAATAAGCAATAGATTAGAAAAGACAAAAGAGATGAACGTCGGCGCACTGCGGACCGCCGTGGGAAAGTAATGAGTACCGAAAGAGTCCGCCGATATATCAGGCCGAAGGTATGGCCGATAAAGGTGTCGGAAATGTGAGTGCCGAAGTAGGAGTGAATTTGTGAAGTCCAAAGGTATATTGGAAGGGATAAAATAGAGAATGGAGTTTCGGAGCCGCCAGAGGTCGTGGGAACTATCGGAGCCGTGAGGAACCGTGAGAGAAGGTAAGGAAATCTCGGAGAGTCTCGGAATGAGCCGGAACATCTCGGAATAATGATGGAAAGGCATGAACATAACAGTCTGGGCATGAAAACATACAGCGACATGAGGAGTAATGATGGCAGGTTGGACTTGAGCAGATATGCAGGAGAAATCTGCAATGGAATATGTATGCGATGGACCTTCAGAAGATTGATAGGATTATTAGGTGGTCTACAACGTGGTATTAGGCCTAAAATCGGCCTAAGGCGTGTAACCGTACATTTTGACACTTTGTACGTGTTATACAATGCAATAAGAGAGTTATATGGAGCCCGAGCGTGATAGCTGTTGCCGAGGCAAAGAACTTAACAATAATACTCAGCAAGCCGTGAAGGTACGCCCACAAGCGTAGCCTAGAGCCAAGCTAGCGAGGATACCTGGGCTGCCCGGAGATGTAACGCTAGATCGTCAATCTAGTTATACCCAAAGAGTGTAGACTCTCTAAAATACAGGACATCTCGAAGCGGGATAAGTACTAAGCCAACGCGTTACTCGAGGGAAGGAATTATGAGGGAAGGCATCCCTCGCACTAAGACCCCCAACGAGCTATGTTAAGATGTGGACTTTATAGTCCGTAACAATGGACCAGAACGATCCCGAGGAAAACCATAAAGATTTATTCGCGGCACCGGTCGCAACCGTGAGGACGGTAGAAACATGCTTAGCGGTCCTACGGAAAGCTACGCGCCGGGATGACCTTGGCAAATCGAAACATTTGATCTTAGAAATCATACATGGAAGGTCTTATCCGTTAAAGCCGACTATTGGGAATCACTTGTACATACTCAGCGCAGTTGCTCAAGATTATCATAAGTGGTGTCGTTGGAAAGCTAGATAACAGGTCTTCTCGAGAGAATGTTAATCACACTCAGGATGGACAGAACTATCCGAGGAATAGAATGAAACTCACTCAAGGGAAACCGGGTGGCGAGTGATCATGAAGCGCAAAGGTACTCCTGACCCCGGAGAATTGTGGAGTAATTGGAGAAACCTCGCTCGGATCAAAACACTCTAAAAACTACGTTAATCCTCACAAAATCATATTTTACCTCTGATATATACCCAAGAATGGACTATTTCTTTATCGTGTGTACCATATATAGGCTGGAGTTTCCTTTCCGAGCCAGATTCCTCTGTTCCACTCTCTTTCCGTCTCTCTCCGTATCTGTTTCATCTATTTTTCGTATTAAACTCTCTCTACTCAGTATATAAGCCAGACATATTTATTCAATAAGACAAGTTTCTTGCCCTCGACTTGACTGCTAAGACCAGTGCTCCGTAGAACGTCCCCACGGGATCAGTAGCGTGACGCCTCCTGACTTGGTTATCTTAAGAAAGTAATAAACTTCACGCGCTTCGCAAAGCCCATTTATATCTTGATTGAATTTAAGTGTGTAGAGTTCTCTCGAACTCCAGATCAACTCAAATCTAGTTGCTTCCTTAGAGGGGACGGCTTCTAGTAAGGGATTATTCGGCTCCAGAGTGAGGGTTCCTTAGTTGACTTCTTCACAAAGTTAGACGAGCCACTAAGATTGTGGTACGAGTTCCTAGTGATTAAGTTCACTCACAATATTGTAGCTTGGCCCAGAGTTTGGTCGAGGACTTTATGGCGTCACAGCAGCTAGTGCCAGAGTTTGCCTAGGGTTGTTGACAAACCTCAAGATTACTATTCTAGCTAGAGCCAGAGTTTGCCTAGGAGAATCTTAGTTTCGTTGTATTGGTTTTGGTTTTGGTTAATTGATTTGGACATACACACCTGGTTCCCTCGTACACTCGTACACCCCAACTAGGCTTCTCTCGACTTAGTTCTAAGAGTTGTCTAAGCTTAGTTACCCACGTTAGCGCTACAGTCTTGAACCTGGAGCAGTCGCGCGCGTACATCCGATATTACAAGTCTTTCCCTCGGGGAATCTCTGACAACCCGCCCTCGCTCCCTTACATATCAATAGTCTGGTTAGGTGCGGTAGTGTTTTTGTTAGGTTGTTTTATAGCACCTTTCGCATACCTACACGTAAATACCCAAATAGCGGCCATATGAGACCTAAGAACATATCAAAATCAGTGCATGGAGTGTACAAAATGTCATAGAGAAAGATATTTGAAACTGAGAGAGACAGATTGAACAATAAACAACAGAACAAAAACTTAGCATGATAATCCCAATAAGCAGGTCAGGAACTTGAGAGATAATCATGTGGATGCAAACAGGATACCCAGAAGATATGTTTGAGGCTGGTGCAAGGCCGGTGACTTGAATATATTTGATTTCAGTGGCAATTCATGTTGCACTTGTACTTCAGTAAAGGATCCAGTGATTTCTGTAGAGTCATTAGCATGACAATAATATTGTAGCAACTCATTGGTGTTGAATTCAGTGAGATTGTTAGCCAAGTTTTGGTATTTCTTGTCAAATGCAAAGGATTTGTGGGGCCATGAATTGGTCGGATTGTACGGTGGTGGCAGTTTGGTGACTGCCTCGGACGGTAAATCTTCAAAGAGAAACATATGGTCAGTAGTCATAAAACTCATCTTCAAAATCTGCATATATGCACTCCAATCTGGGAGTAACATTAACAAAGAAGTCTAAATGATCAATGAGAGAAAATTCTAACAACTGGGAAGGTTCAGCAAGACAATAATAACTTAAAAACTGATCTTCGCCAAATTTATTATTGATTGCAGCAAATGCACATGTAGACAAAGATTTGGTGATGGGTGGGTCCAATTCAACATCCAAAACAATGTTTGTACACGGAAAACTACATGGAAACAATCAGCAAGATAATAATAATTCAACTTATACTCATCATCATTGAATTCCACTTCAGGCAACCACATATTTGGTCTTATTAGTCTACACTTTTGTTACATTGACCTTACTAAAAAGACCCAAAAACCTAGGCAAAACCCAGGCAGCTAGGTCATGACCTTGGGATTTAGGTCATGACCTGGGAATTAGGTCATGACCTAAAAAATTGGTCATGACCTAGGTCAGGTTGGTCTTTTCCTGGGGTTGGTAGGTCATGGCCTAGGTGGGGCAGGGCATGGTCTAGGTGAGGGAGGGCATGGTCAAGGTGAGGGAGGGCATGGTCAAGGTGAGGGAGGGCATGGTCTAGGTGAGGGAGGGTATGGTCTAGGAGGAGGAGGGTATAGTCTGGGAGGAGGAGGGTATGGTCTAGGAGGGGGAGATATAGTCTAAGAGGTGTAGGGTGAGAGTGGAGGATGGTGAGATAGAGAATATAAACAAGAATGAAATATCATAGAATAATGACTTGATATTTTTAGAAACATATTGGGATTTTTTACATATCTGTAGATTATGACAAGATTAAGTTAAGTCACAGTGCCCTGTTCTGGGTGGTCAGGGAAGCATGGGACTTACCTGACCTAGCTGATTCAGGTCATGACCTACTTTTTGACCTACCTTACCTATAGGGTTCAAAAGTGCGGTTCATATAACCGATGAAAACCGCAAACTGCACCGCACTGAACTGCGGTGCACCCTTATGTAATGCTGCACCGGTGCGGCAGTGCACTGCGGTTCAGTGCAGGGTTTTGTAAAATCTTGAAATTTACAGAACCGGTAATAACCGGTGCAGCACCGGTGCAGTGCAGTTCCGCTATTTGAGGCGCTAAAATAGGCGCCTAAGCGTCGCCGTGAGCTGTACACAATCAAAAAAGCTACTCACAAGGTTAGTTTTAATTTATAACTATCAAAGAACTATCAGTACAGTAATAATAATTATAAGTGATGTTTTACTACCTAATATTATACTGTTTACAATGTTGTGAGTGGTACATAACTGCAGTTTTCACCGGTTTGAACTGGTGCTAACCGGTCTGACGCAGAACCGGTGCAAACTGGCAAACTGCACTGAACCTGCACCGGTGCAGCGGTTTGCATCAGTTCAGTGCAAGGTTTGGTCAGATTTGGAAATTATAGCACCGGTGCAGTTCTCGGTTTTCCCAAAACCCGGCAAAAAAACCGAACCGAACCGAACTTTAAAACCCTACTTACCTAGGTCATGACCTACCTGAACGAGGTCATGACCTGGGTGAACTAGGTCATGACCCAGGCCAATTTAAAAATTAATGAATTAGGAAATTTTTCAATTTTTGCCGTGGATGAGGTCAAAGCTGTTTTTATTACCAAATAAGGCAATTTTCAAACACCTTAACTGGTTTTATGTTTCCAGGTAGGTCATGACCTCACTATGCCAGCGTCAAATAATAATGGGCGAAATTTTTTCCGAAATTATTGCTGTAATTATTTACCTTTTTCGATAAGAATTTCGGTCGAAATTGGTTCTCTTTTTCATGCGAAAAATAAATTGAAAGACAAATAGAAATTTGCCCGTAAATCTTTGATAATTTTGTCTGAAAAATCTATTGTAATTGATTATCTTTTTTTGATAAGAATTTCGCCCGTAATCTGTTATCTTTTTCATCCGAAAAAGACAACAAAATTGGTTATCTTTTTCATCCAAAAAAGACAACAAAATTGGTTATCTTTTTCGCTCATGATTAATTAAAAATTTCGAGCGATATTTTTACAAGGTAATCACTGGACAATGATTGGGCAGGAACTGGGCAAGAACTGGGCAGTTTGGTCATGTGATGTGCAGTACTAGACTTAAAGTTACAGGATACCACATATGTATTGGAGTGCCAGCCACCACACGAGGCAAAACCCTATAACGACGTCGGTCGGTATGCTTCTCGAATAGGTATAACATTCTTTTGCGGAGCCGACACAAGTCCAAGAAGATTCTTCGCATCATATATCAAACCAGGTTTCATCGCCTCAATACCTGTCTGTTGGGGTCGTTCACCAAAAGAGGGCTTACATTAAGACTGTGTATGAATTTGCATGATCTTTCAGACACTATTGATAGTTTGTCTCGCTGGGCAATGAGAATATTTCGCGGGACGTGTCTGCGGCTCTATATCTTGAGTGATTTCCGAGTTGATAAGAGTTGTACTAGGCGGTGGCTCAGTATGCCTGATTCTAAAATACACTTTTTCTCCCATGTTCGGAGTTTCGTTGTGATGAATGGCGTGCGATTACTGGCGCTGCCATGAATACCTATCCTGTATGATACTGAAAGTCATCTTAAGACAGATGAAGTACTGGCAGATGCAGATCACATGACCAAACTGCCCAGTTCTTGTCCAGTTCCTGCCCAATCATGGTCCAGTTGTTACCTTGTAAAAATATCGCTCAAAATTTTTAACTAATCACGCACTTCAGGCAACCACATATTTGGTCTTATTAGTCTACACTTTTGTTACATTGACCTTACTAAAAAGACCCAAAAACCTAGGCAAAACTCGGGCAGCTAGGTCATGACCTTGGGATTTAGGTCATGACCTGGGAATTAGGTCATGACCTTGGGATTTAGGTCATGACCTGGGAATTAGGTCATGACCTAAAAAAATTGGTCATGACCTAGGTCAGGTTGGTCTTTTCCTGGGGTTGGTAGGTCATGGCCTGGGGTGAGATAGGATATGGCCTAGGTGGGGCAGGGCATGGTCTAGGTGAGGGAGGGCATGGTCTAGGTGAGGGAGGGTATGGTCTAGGAGGAGGAGGAGGAGGGTATGGGAGAGATATAGTCTAAGAGGTGTAGGGTGAGACTGGAGGATGGTGAGATAGAGAATATAAACAAGAATGAAATATCATAGAATAATGACTTGAAATTTTTAAAAGATTTTTTACATATCTGTAGATTATGACAAGATTAAGCTAAGTCACAGTGCCCTGTTCTGGGTGGTCAGGGAAGCATGGGACTTACCTGACCTAGCTGATTCAGGTCATGACCTACTTTTTTAGGTCATGACCTACTCTTTTAGGTCATGACCTGGGTGAACTAGGTCATGACCTACCTAACCTAGGTCATGACCTACCTAGCCCAGGTCATGACCTGGGTGAACTAGGTCATGACCTACCTAACCTAGGTCATGACCTGCCTAGCCTAGGTCATGACCTACCTGGCCTAGGTCATGACCGAGGCCAATTTAAAAATTACTAAATTAGGAAATTTTTCAATTTTTGCAGTGGATGAGGTCAAAGCTGTTTTTATTACCAAATAAGGCAATTTTCAAACACCTTAACCGGTTTTATGTTTTTTTAATAGAGTTAGATACATTTGAAAATTTTTTTAAATTACTATATTAGGCAATTTTATTTCAATAGAACTTTTATTTCTTAATTAGGCAATTTCAAAACTTTTGCAGTGGATGAGGCCAAAGCTGTTTCCATTGCCTAATTGAGAAGTGACAAATTTGCAGTGGATGAGGTCAAAGCTCATTTCATTACTTATTTGAAAAATGACAAATCTTTTGCAGTGGATGAGGTCAAAGCTGTTTTCACTATCTAATTAAGAAATGACAAAACTGAACACACAAACTATGTACACTCTTTTCCTGAGGACAATAGCTTGTGGTAAACATCCAGACCTTTTGTTTATACACAGAATAGGTTGCTCACCTAAAATGAAGCCAATCCTGTGGTGGGAAGCGGCTGGATTGCAAAATATTTTTTGGATAACCTTTGATTGTAGTGGATGAGGCCAAAGCTGTATGCCCATAAAAGGAAATCAATGAAAAGTGTTGAGTCTAAAGATTGCTTGATATAACATGCAGATTGGCATGGATAAGGGTGATCCTTTTCATCCCCTGATACCCTGATATGTTGTCTACCTTTTCTGAGTCTCAGATATATTTAGATGGCCACTGGGAGATCAGTCTTTATTGATCTTTGAACTTTCTCATCAAAAACCCTCATTTTTTCGAAATCAGAGGATAAGTATCAGAGCATCCAGGGCAGGGTGGGCCACAGGCTTCTGGGACATTGTACCCTGGTATAATAGGTACATTTAGACGACTCAGGAGTAGCTTATACTATGCTGGGGGAGTGGGTAATAAGTGATATGTGTCTAATTAGGCATAAATTTCGTTTTTTTTGCCTGTTAAATCATTTATATCTCACCCATACCCTCCTCCTCCCAGACTATACCCTCCTCCTCCTAGACCATACCCTCCCTCACATAGACCATGCCCTGCCCCACCTAGGCCATATCCTATCTCACCCCAGGCCATGACCTACCAACCCCAGGAAAAGACCAACCTGACCTAGGTCATGACCTAATTCCCAGGTCATGACCTAAATCCCAAGGTCATGACCTAGCTGCCTGGGTTTTGCCTAGGTTTTTGAGTCTTTTTAGTAAGGTCAATGTAACAAAAGTGTAGACTAATAAGACCAAATATGTGGGTGACTGAACTGAAATTATATTGTCCACGGAGATTGCCCTGTTCCATATATTGGATGCCTATCCTGACGAAACATCGGAAACTCTTAGGTCAATGATGATGGTACAGATATTTTTTGGGTCATGCCATGTTCAAGTTTTAATGCGATTGCAGGCGGTGAAGTGTGGCAAAGTAGCACTATTGCAATTTCCTCGCCGAAGTTTCAAAACACTCGGTGTTCATGATGGGTAAATGATGATGTTGTAAAATATCTTGTCAATAGGTGGTGCTCCAAATCCCTGAGAACTCTTGGACTCGGCACTTGGTTCACCTGCAAGTTCCTTTTTCAGGATACTCAGTGTGTGCACGCCATAACTGGGACCTTGACCTCAGAAGATGAACTGGGCGTGCAAAAGTGGTGTCGCACTGCTGAGGTACGATTCTTATTTTGGTTTACAGGTTTCGCTAAGTCAAGAGTAGAAGGCCCAAGGACTTACAAACTGGGATTGCGCATTCATTCCAATTGATAATTTTCACTTCCGCTGCTCGATATGAAGAGCCAGTAGGCTCAAAGCATGACATTGTAGATATGTATGGAGAAGAACTTAATCATAACAAATGTGAGTGCTTCGTCACTATATCCAATTCTTCCTCATTTACATATTTTTTGGTAGTACAAGGAGTCGATAAAAGTGATGCCACGTGAGTTGTGCGATTTGTCCACATGGTGACAAACTAGTACGCTTCTGCCGCTTTCATTTGGTATAACGCCTCAAGACGGCTCAACAACTTGGCTATCATGGTGAATCGCTTTCACTACGATGAGATGGACCTGAGCCGGGATGTTGTCCCACAATCTTCCCTCCCAACTCTACTGAGTACATCTTGGCAATGTCCAGATATCTAGCTAAATGTTGCTAAGGAGCTTTGTATCTGCTTTGGGCTCGCTGTTCCACTTTGCAGTAGCTTCAATGCTATCTGTTTTTCCCTTAGAATGATTCATACACTAGCAGGCTAGCAAATTTCAGATTCAGGGGTACAAGTACAAGCTGAGTAAAAAAGAAAAACAACAACCCACGTCCCACGTTCAGAACCCTTTACACACCAGAAGAGAGAGGAGTAATGAGACATGCTATATGACAATGGTATTTGACAGTGGTATTTGACAGTGGTATTCGACTTTGACATCTGCTGATCAATGCATCCCAGGCGTGCTTGAATCAGCCCAAGTTTTGCTGATTGGTGCAATGAATGATGGAGGCTAGTAAGTACGTTGAGTGATCAAATTGGATAGCAAGGGTACATGTATTCACCAATGGCAGCCGCAGATGGCCCTCTGCTAAAGGAGTGGGCAAAAAGGACTCTTCAAATTCAAATGATAATGATGCCGGAGGAATGAGACCAGTAGAAAATGTTGTAGGAAAGTTCAAATTCATGGGGTGCATAATACTGGAGGAGCCGTGCGAAGCAGAATCTTGGGAGGAGGGAGAGGGTGTATCTTTGATTCCCGCATAAGAGTGCACTTGCTGCTCCTCGGAGCCAGTAAACATGGGGGCGAAACACTGAAGATGCTCTTCCCTGATGTGGAGAGCCTCCTCCTTGGACTGGAGTCTCTCTTTTTCGATGCAGAGTCTCTCCTCTTGGATGCAGAGTCTCTCCTCTTGGATTCTGAGCCTCTCCTCGTCATCCCTTATTTTCTCCTCCCTGTTGAAGATTTCATTGTCCTTGTCACAGAGCTTCTTCAACCTTTGGCTCACTTGCTGTTCCGAAGCATGTAGGCTTTTTTGCGGACCGAAACCAGAGGCATTGTAAAGGGCAGCATATTCAGAGTCGTTGATGTTCATCCTCTCTTGAACTCGCATTCTCTTCAGAAAGTCCCTCTTTGTACACCCCGTTGAGTAGGTGCATTGTTTACACAGGAGTGTAAACTCATCACTGGTGCATTCAATTCCTTTGTGGTAGCATCAATTGCATGCCTGGTTGTAACTATCAGTAAACGGATCTGCCAAAATATTTTGAATACAAACAAGATTACAGTACTTTTGATTCAGCTCTCGTTTTTTGGCTTTTGTTCTCGGTCCTCTGTAGATTTTATGGAACTCCTTCAATAAGTTATTGCTGATCTCATGGGCCTTTGAATTTTCAGTAGTCTCCGCATTCTCTGTGTCACAAGCCACCCAACTTTCCTGCCAAACGGTGGACTGTTCCGGCACATCAGTGCTCGCTGAAGTTTGTGGCTGGCACATTAGATTCTGTCCATAGTAAGACAGGTGTCTGTAGTGAGATAAGGGAACCCCAGCAGACGTCCATTGCTGTTCAAATGTTTGGCCAGATGTCAAGCCACCTGCGCAGACACGGTGATCCATGAGTAGTTTTCTGTCCAACAAAAGACAGTGACTTTGATCTTTATAACAGTACAAGTACAAGAACTTTTGAGAAAAAGTAATGCGTCCCTTAGCAACAGAAAGAGATCCGGAAAGAATAACTGATATCGTAAATATAGATTTCTTGTTGAGGCAAAGGAATATCCTTAATCAAGTCCTTAATCAACTCAGAGAAACATGTGTCTGTGACTAGCGCTGTCAAAAAAGTACATGTTTTTCACTTTGCTTTGTTACCACTATTAGGCCTAAAATCGGCCTAAGGCGTGTAACTGTACATTTTGACGCTTTGTACGTGTTATACAATGCAATAAGAGAGTTATACGGAGCCCGAGCGTGATAGCTGTTGCCGAGGCAAAGAACTTAACAATAATACTCAGCGAGCCGTGAAGGTACGCCCACAAGCGTAGCCTAGAGCCAAGCTAGCGAGGATACCTGGGCTGCCCGGAGATGTAACGCTAGATCGTCAATCTAGTTATACCCAAAGAGTGTAGACTCTCTAAACTACAGGACATCTCGAAGCGGGATAAGTACTAAGCCAACACGTTACTCAAGGGAAGGAATTATGAGGGAAGGCATCCCTCGCACTAAGACCCCCAACGAGCTATGTTAAGATGTGGACTTTACAGTCCATAACAATGGACCAGAACGATCCCGAGGAAACCGTAGAGATCTATTTGCGGCACCGGTCGCAACCGTGAGGACGGTAGAAACATGCTTAGCGGACCTACGGAAAGCTACGCGCCGGGATAGCCTTGGCAAATCGAAACATTTGATCTTAGAAATCATACACGGAAGGTCTTATCCGTTAAAGCCGACTATCGGGAATCACTTGTACATACTCAGTGCAGTTGCTCGAGATTATCATAAGTGGTGTCGTTGGAAAGCTAGATAACAGGCCTTCTCGAGAGAATGTTAATCACACTCAGGATGGACAGAACTATCCGAGGAATATAATGAAACTCACCCAAGGGGAACCGGGCGGTGAGTGATCATGAAGCATAAAGGTACTCCTGACCCCGGAGAATTGTGGAGTAATCGGAGAAACCTCGCTCGGATCAAAACACTCTAAAACTATGTTAATCCTCACGAAATCATATTTTACCTCTGATATATACCCAAGAATGGACTATTTCTTTATCGTGTGTACCATATATAGGCTGGAGTTTCCTTTCCGAGCCAGATTCCTCTGTTCCACTCTCTTTCCGTCTCTCTCCATATCTGTTTCATCTATTTTTTGTATTAAACTCTCTCTACTCAGTATATAAGCCAGATATATTTATTCAATAAGACAAGTTTCTTGCCCTCGACTTGACTGCTAAGACCAGTGCTCTGAAGAACGTCCCCACGGGATCAGTAGAGTGACGCCTCCTGACTTGGTTATCTTAAGAAAGTAATAAACTTCACGCGCTTCGCAAAGCCCATTTATATCTTGATCGAATTTAAGTGTGTAGAGTTCTCTCGAACTCCAGATCGACTCAAATCTAGTTGCTTCCTTAGAGGGGACGGCTTCTAGTAAGGGATTATTCGGCTCCAGAGTGAGGGTTCCTTAGTTGACTTCTTCACAAAGTTAGATGAGCCACTAAGATTGTGGTACAAGTTCCTAGTGATTAAGTTCACTCACAATATTGTAGCTTGGCCCAGAGTTTGGTCGAGGACTTTACGGCATCACAGCAGCTAGTGCCAGAGTTTGCCTAGGGCTGTTGACAAACCTCGAGATTACTATTCTAGCTAGAGCCAGAGTTTGCCTAGGAGAATCTTAGTTTCATTGTATTGGTTTTGGTTTTGGTTAATTGATTTGGACATACACACCTGGTTCCCTCGTACACTCGTACACCCCAACTAGGCTTCTCTCGACTTAGTTCTAAGAGTTGTCTAAGCTTAGTTACCCACGTTAGCGCTACAGTCTTGAACCTGGAGCAGTCGCGCACATACATCCGATATTACAAGACTTTCCCCCGGGGAATCTCTGACAACCCGCCCTCGCTCCCTTACATATTGATAGTCTGGTTAGGTGCGGTAGTGTTTTTGTTAGGTTGTTTTATAGCACCTTTCGCATACCTACACGTAAATACCCAAATATCTGGAGCCCACCGCGAGGGGTGGAATCTAATTTTATCGGATTTTACTACAAACCTAGTCCTTGGGTTAGTAGAGTTCATCTTCTTTGTCCTTTGTTCGCTAGTCCACAAGATTAGTGATCCCTCGGATAATACACCTGATTCAGAGTCAACTCTTTCCGGAGTAGGCGAACTTCCTGATCCGGGAACATCTGAATTAAGACGCAGTAAAAGAGTACCTAAACCTCGAGAACGATATAATAGTAGCGTCAAACCCGAACGTCGACCTCCTTTTTCTGTCACTCAAGCAGGATCCAGCACTCCGTCTTCACGCGGATCTAAACCAAGCATAGTCCGTGCGACTTCTGAAACAACTCACGTTGCCAAGAAGTCTTTAAAAGGGAAAGCGAAAGCAGATCCCACTGATACTACTCAAGCCAGTTCACGTACAAGGGGTGCTCCAGCCCGTGTGCAAGACAACTTGACTAGTCAACCTTCATCTTCATCTTCATCTCTTCCTCGTATTCCCGAGGAAATCTCTCAGTTAGCTACAGCAGTTAACCAACTCTCAGTCATCAGGAAAAGGCTAATAGACTCAAGCCAACTTGAGCCAACTTGAGGCCAACCTGAGTATATTTGTCAACTTGAGGTTGACCTGGGCCAACTTGAGTAGATTTGCCAACTTGAGGCTAACCTGGGTCAACTTGAGTAGATTTGTTAGCTTGAGATCAACCAGGGTCAACCTCAGTAGATTTGTCAACTTGAGGTTAACTTGAGATTAACTGAAGTCAACTTGAACTTAACCTGGTATAAGGCATGTACTGAGTTCAACTGTAGAGTAGTAATGCCCAAAGTTGCTATTTAAGTTGAACTTGAATGAGGTTTAGGTTTAAAAAAGATCAATTGTGTAGACAGAGGTCATTAGGTATCTAGACAAATTCTATACAACTGGGGTAGTGTGGGATGGGACCAGGGTAGGAAAGTGCAAAGACAGGAAGTGAATAAAGGAACATAGAGAGGCTCCCTAGAGACTGTGAATGTGCCCTACATTTAAAATGAGAGAAAACCAAGGGAGAGATGGCAAAAACATCAAGAATCACCTAAGTGAGACTGACCAGGGTAGATGACCCAGATGGAAAGTGACCAGGAAGTGAGTAGAGGAGCATAGAGAGGGTCCTAAGCGAATGTGAATGGGCCCTACCTCGGAAAAATTGAATGAAAATTGAATGAGTTATGGCAAAAACATTGAAAATCACCTATATGATGAGAGAGTGATGGAAAAAGTTGGGAATTGCTCTAGCGTGAGTAAGGCGATAGTGAGGGGGTACCTAGGGGATCTAAACGAGCCCTGGACGAAAGAAATCGAATGGAAACTGATGGAAATATGGCAAATACAGCGAAAATCACCTAAGTGAGACTGACCAGGGGGAGATGACCAAGATGGAAGGTGACCAAGAAGTGAGTAGAGGAGCATGGAGAGGGTCCTAAGCGAATGTGAACGGGCCCTACCTCGGAAAAATTGAGTGAAAATTGAAGGAGTTATGGCAAAAACATTGAAAATCACCTATATGACGAGAGAGAGATGGAAAAAGTTGGGAATTGCTCTAGCATGAGTACAGCGACAGTGAGGGGGTACCTAGGGGATCTAAACGAGCCCTGGACGAAAGAAATTGAATGAGAACTGAGGGAAATATGGCAAAAACAGCGAAAATCACCTAAGTGAGACTGACCAAGATGAAAGGTGATCAAGAAGTGAGTAGAGGAGCATGGAGAGGGTCCTAAGCGAATGTGAACGGGCCCTACCTCGGAAAAAATTGAGTGAGAATTGAAGGAGTTATGGCAAAAACATTGAAAATCACCTATATGACGAGAGAGAGATGGAAAAAGTTGGGAATTGCTCTAGCGTGAGTACAGCGACAGTGAGGGGGTACCTAGGGGATCTAAACGAGCCCTGGACGAAAGAAATTGAATGAGAACTGAGGGAAATATGGCAAAAACAGCGAAAATCACCTAAGTGAGACTGACCAGGGGAGATGACCAAGATAAAAGGTGATCAAGAAGTGAGTAGAGGAGCATGGAGAGGGTCCTAAGCGAATGTGAACGGGCCCTACCTCGGAAAAATTGAGTGAAAATTGAAGAAGTTATGGCAAAAACATTGAAAATCACCTATATGACGAGAGAGAGATGGAAAAAGTTGGGAATTGCTCTAGCGTGAGTAAGGCGATAGTGAGGGGGTACCTAGGGGATCTAAACGAGCCCTGGACGAAAGAAATCGAATGGAAACTGATGGAAATATGGCAAAAACAGCGAAAATCACTTAAGTGAGAATGAACTGAGGAGTGCTGAACAACATGGGGAACTGATCATATGAGATCAAAGCAGCATAGAGAATGTCTTCAGGCAATGTGAGTGAGCCCTACTTTGAAGAAATTGCATGAAAACTGCAGGAGATATAATAAGAAGACAAAAAAAATGCCTAAGTATGATGGTCATGTGTTAACTTATGACAAATCATTCAACTTGCATGTTCTCGCTCCTCCACCATCGTCTCTGGGATTCCCTGCTGTGTTGCCAACAAATCCATCCACCATTAGTCTTTCTTTATTACCCATTTGTTTTGTTTATTTTCTCACTGTAACTGTCTTTCTCGAGAGGCCGAGCTTGGACATGGTTAAGATAGCACAGTTACAGGCAGCTGCCACCTTTCTCGAGGTTCTTTGGAACTGGTCATGATAGAGCGTTGCATTTTTACTCCTTCTTACTGTTCCTCTCTGCCTCTTTAATCTTGTCTCAGCAACTCCCCATACTGTCTGTCCCACTTAGGTGAGTTTTGGTGTTCTTGTCATATCTCCTTCAGTTTTCACTCAATTTCTTCGATGTAGAGCTCGTTTAGATCCCCTAGGGACCCTCTCCCCACCGCTTCAATATTGTTTGAATAGCTCCCCATCGTGGTTACTGTCCCCAGGTCAGTCTCACTTAGGTGATTTTCGCTGTTTTTGCCATAGTTCCATCAGTTCTTATTCAATTTCTTTCGTCCAGGGCTCGTTTAGATCCCCTAGGTACCCCCTCACTATCGCCCTACTCACGCCAGAGCAATTCCCAACTTTTTCCATCTCTCTATCGTCATATAGGTGATTTTCAATGTTTTTGCCATAACTTCTTCAATTTTCACTCAATTTTTCCGAGGTAGGGCCCGTTCACATTCGCTTAGGACCCTCTCCATGCTCCTCTACTCACTTCTTGGTCACTTTCCATCTTGGTCATCTCACCCTGGTCAGTCTCATTTAGGTGGTTTTCGCTGTTTTTGCCATAATTCCATCAGTTCTTATTCAATTTCTTTCGTCCAGGGCTCGTTTAGATCCCCTAGGTACCCCCTCACTATCGCCTTACTCACGCTAGAGCAATTCCCAACTTTTTCTATCTCTCTCTCGTCATATAGGTGATTTTCAATGTTTTTGCCATAACTTCTTCAATTTTCACTCAATTTTTTCGAGGTAGGGCCCGTTCACATTCGCTTAGGACCCTCTCCATGCTCCTCTACTCACTTCTTGGTCACCTTCCATCTTGGTCATCAGTCTCACTTAGGTGATTTTCGCTGTTTTTGCCATAATTCCATCAGTTCTTATTCGATTTCTTTCATCCAGGGCTCGTTTAGATCCCCTAGGTACCCCCTCACTATCGCCTTACTCACGCCAGAGCAATTCCCAACTTTTTCCATCTCTCTCTCGTCATATAGGTGATTTTCAATGTTTTTGCCATAACTCCTTCAATTTTCACTCAATTTTTCCGAGGTAGGGCCCGTTCACATTCGCTTAGGACCCTCTCTATGCTCCTCTACTCACTTCTTGATCACCTTTCATCTTGGTCATCTCCCCCTGGTCAGTCTCACTTAGGTGATTTTCGCTGTTCTTGCCATATTTCCCTCAGTTCTCATTCAATTTCTTTCGTCCAGGGCTCGTTTAGATCCCCTAGGTACCCCCTCACTGTCGCTGTACTCACACTAGAGCAATTCCCAACTTTTTCCATCTCTCTCTCGTCATATAGGTGATTTTCAATGTTTTTGCCATAACTCCTTCAATTTTCACTCAATTTTTCCGAGGTAGGCCCATTCACATTCACTTAGGACCCTCTCCATGCTCCTCCACTCACTTCTTGGTCACTTTCCATCTTGGTCATCTCACCCTGGTCAGTCTCATTAGGTGGTTTTTCCTGTTTTTGCCATATTCCCCTCAGTTTTCATTCCATTTCTTTGTTATAGGGCTCGTTTAGATTCCCTAGGTACCCCCTTACTATTGCTGTACTCACGCTAAACTTTGCTATTATCTTATGTTATTATCATTTATTTTGTACTTTGTTTGTATACAAATTACATCATTTGAACACTTAGTTGTTGTGACTTGAATGTTCTTGAAGTAATATGTTGCCTACTCACAGGTGGCTTGAGATTGACTTGGGACTACTCTAGCTGAGTTCAGGCTGACTTGAGACTGACTTGAGTTGCCTTGAAGTTGCTCAAGTTACCCAAGTTGGCTTGAAGTTGGCTTGAAGCTGGTTTGAAGTTGGTTTGAAGTTGGCTTCAGTGGATTGAAATAGATCAACCTTGCATTGAGTGCTGTATGGCCCCCAATGACCATTGGGGGCCATACAGCCCTCAGGCTGGCTGAAGGGTCATCCAGGTTGGCTCAACTCTCCTTGAGTAAAGGGGGTATTTTCCTGATGCATCTGCTATTTTAAACAATCTTACAATGAGTACTACTACAAGCAATAACAACCCAGGTTCTAGCGGGAACGCTGGAGGTTTGAGTGGTTCTGGCGGATCTGGTGGTGCAGCTCCCACGGGAACGAATGCTATGGTTGCGCAATTGTTTGGAGACAAAATTAAGTTAACACAAGATGAGCTCAATGAATATAACTCGAAGTACCTTCCTAAGCGTAGTAAAACGGCGACACTATTTAATAAAGATGATCCGTCTATGTTGAATGGTTGGATTGAGGATACTACTCGATTCATTGCCGCGGCAAACATTACCAAGGAAGCAGCGAAAGTGGCATTGGCGTTGGACTGGATGACTTATTCCACTCGGGAAGCATACAAGTATCTACCCTCCGTCGCAACTCCTAATTTGCAACAGTTCTTCAGAGATTTACGAGCAATCTTCTCTGAATCGGTGGATAGTGAGCTTGGTTCACGCCAAGAGCTCGAGATCTTAACTGGGAAGTTCACACCTCTGGACATTGGTAAACATCAAAAGATCATGATGTATAACCGAGAGTTTAAGAATCTCGTGGATAAGCTGATGAAACCGCCGGCAATCCTTTTCAACGCTGAAGCTGTCAAGGCATATCTTGTGCCCATGAGCGAAAGGTTGTATTTAGCAATTTCCGCGCGTTTGTCACAGAATGTTACGCATGTTCAGTTGTTGTCTCGTCGCCGTGAAGATCCTTATCTACTTTCAGAAGTCATGGAAGCAGCCGAGAGTCCCGATTTCAGAACCCTCGATACCTATTATGGTAACGGAGCTCGTCCAACTGGATCTCAAGGTGTTCCTGACTCTGCCGAAACTTATAGTCGAGGTGCATTATCGTTCAGATTCTCTCCTCATCTTCCAGAGACCACTCCCGCGGATCCCGTGAAAGTGGAACCTAAGCAGGAAGAAGTGTTGGAAGTTCTCGCGGGAATCGCCTCGATTAAAGATACTATTGCTCTAAACAGGAAAGAGACTAATTTAGTCATGGATGGTCACCAAAAGGCTATCTCCTCGATGATGAGCTTAATGAAGGATAATATAGAATCCAAACGCTCAGGATACACGTCAACGCAAGTTACTGCGCCGCAGAATACCTCGAAGACCATTCCGGATTGGGGCAGGGTTGTTTTATGTGCGGGTCACTAGAACATTGCATGTCGGAGTGCCAATTCTTTAATTCCTACAAGGATAAAGGATGGTTAGTTCCTGACACTACTCCCGGGTCGAAGAAGTATACTTTGTGTGATGGTACGCCGTTGCCGAGGAACGACCCTAGTGAATCTCGCCCAGAAAAGATTGCAAGGATTGCGAAATCTAAAGGCTGGGATAAGGGTGGAACCAATGCATTCTTTGTCAAGGAGGAAGACTACTTGGATACCGAGGAGCAAGAGCCTCACTTCACTTCGTTTTTGGCTTCCATGAAAAAGTTAATGGAGGAACATGAGACGAACGGTCGTTATATCGCCGGCTCCGGGGAATCCAAGGAGTCGGGAAACTAATTGCTTCGGCGATGCAGGGTAGAGTCACTAGAGGAAATACTCTAGGCAAGCAGGCAGACTCGAAAAAGCCCACATCTACGAAGGAATTGGTTAAGAAGGTAGGCCCGCCAACGAAAGGTACCCTTAGGGAACCCAATTGAAAAGCCACCACCTAAAAGCCCTGCTATTAAAGAGAAACATAAACAAGTGGAAGTCGTGATTCCCGTGAAAAAGAAGTTTGTTGAGAAAGCTGTTGTCGGCGACGATGATGAGTTCTCTCGAGATGGAAATGGAATTATCCTTGATAAGGAAGCTGACGAAGAGTTCGCTCGGAGTCTGGCTGAATTAAGGGAAGAAGCTCCTATTCCCGAGATAACTAAGGTTACTCATAGACCATTCGACGCGGTGAAACCACATGCGGTTCATCCCATTCCACGCAATCAACCACGTCTAGAAACCCAAGATAAAGACAATCCTGTCAAGGAGAAGTCTGTCGAGGATAATGGACCCAAATTTAATATTAGAAGTGGATTTCACTTACCTGGAGTCGAGGAAGAAGTCGCTAGAAAGTTGTTCGATGCAGAAGTAACGCTGACATCAGAGGAGCTATTAGCGCTGAGCCGCCCTCTCCAGAAAATTATGTTAAGGAAAGCTAGGAACGTCAGGGTAACTCCTACTAAGAGGAAGAATGCTTATGTTAGTACTCTCCTCAAAGATGGCACGGAAGTACCTGAGGAGCTGGAACTTCCTCGCGGGAACAAATTCGATAGTTATATCTCCATGGATAGCATTAAGCTTGATAGTGAAGAAATCTTCGAAGTCCTTGAGCATAACCATAATGGTTTGAAGGCCGGTTCTATTGTACAACGTGACCCTGTCGAAGCCTTTAAAGCAGACTTACCCAAGGGTGACGAGCGCCGTAATTTGGTAATTGTCGCGGGAAGATCTAGTAGTCTCCGGTGTATTAACACAAAGATCAATCATCAGGATGGAACAACCGAGGCAATCCTCGACAGTGGCTGTCAGATTGTAGCAATAGATCGTCAGACTGCTGTAGAGTTGAATTTTGTCTGGGATCCTACTGTAACGATTCGTCTGCAGGATGTACACGGAGGTCTTGAGGAAACCGCAGGTCTTGCTAGAAATGTTCCTTTCCAGATTGGTGAAATTACAATCTATCTGCAACTGCATGTGCAACAGCAGGCACCATTCGAAGTGCTGATTGGTAGGCCATTTGACGTTCTCACGGAATCCGTGATAAAGAATCATGCGGATGGTAGCCAAGAGGTGACGATTACGGACCCCAACACCGGGAATAAATGTACTATGGGTACACATATTCGCTCTACGAGACGAAGACTTAGGACTGACAATCCCAAGTTCAAACCCAAACTAGTCCCGGAGCATGCAGGAAGTAGTAACAATCCCGTCAAGGAGGAACAGGGAAATTTTTAAATCTCGAGGATCTGAGTAGCGATCAAGGAGAGGTAGAATTTGCTATGAGTTTCCATTTTGACGATAATAGTGATATTGTATGTGATGGATATAAGTTCGCAGAAACGGGTCAGTTTTCCGAGCAGGAGTTAAGCGAGGCCTATGTCATGGCTTCGAGAAATTTCATTGCGCAGAAAGCTCCCGAGGACGATGAGCTTATTGAAGCCTACGTAAATAAACAACTAGTGGATGGAAATAGACGAGTATTCAACGCTCACAAAGAAGGCTTGGACTACGAAGAACCCGAGGAAGGTCCTGTACTAGTAAATAGAGAGGAATTGCCCGACTTTGATGACCACACAAAAGCCTTCGCCGGATTCACTACAAAACCGGGAACTAATGAGTGGCATGCTGTCTTCAGGAAGGGTGATGCTAAAAGTACGAAAAGGGAGACTCCTAAGTTTCCTGGTTCCCCGAAATTTGTAAAAGGTGGAAAACCTCGTCGCAGCATACCCAAATTGCCTCCTAGGCCTCTGTCTGACCTTCCATGAGTAAAAGATTATACCTATACGCCGTATACAAAGCCCGAGAGTTATGAACCATGCAAGAATTCAATTCCTCGGAAAAGAACTGCGATTAAAGATCCCAAGAATGGGAAGGTTTATGATTTGGTCGATGCTTTTGGCGCAAAGAAATACAAACCAGTTGGTGTCAAAGTACATCCTGTGAAAGCGGATCTACCCAAGGAATACAGAGTTCAACGGTGTATCACCGGCAATCCTCTCGAGGGAGTACAGTGGGATTCCATTGTTCTTAAAGAATAGACACTATTTATGATCTATTGTTTTAAGATATTCTTTAAGAAATAAAATTCCCCAACAAGTTCTTAACAACTATTCTTTGAAATACCTGATTCTTAAGAAAAAATTTCTTTAAGAACATTGTGACGCTCTTAAAAATATCTTAACAACAGTTAGATTAAGGAATTGTTCTCTTAAGGTAAAAAAAATTCATTAAGAAATAGCCATGCCTGCCAATGCATAAGGAGACACTTATCAAGCGAGACGAAACCTATCATTTGTTCTGTTCTCGATCACCTCGCCGCTTGCCTCGCTGACCACTGCTGACCACCCAGTAATACAAAATTGTTGCCTGCAATAGCGCGTGGGCACACTATTCCAATCCGAGGACCGAGTTGAACGCTTTGAAATCACTTTGCATCAAGTACGATATGGCGTAGGCAGGAGGGGGGAGGGAAAAGGCAAGAAGACGGCAGCCCGCGGTGATCAGGCATTTTAAACTTGAAGTGCTTCTATTGTTTTAAAAGACAAAAGGAGACCAGACAAAGCCCATGCCGGCTCTTACAATGATGATACTTATTGTATTTTCCGAGCGGTGCTTTGACCCATCACATGGTTGATGGAAAAGGGCGCTAACACCGCTTCGCCTCTTTCCTCTTTCTTTCATCCTCGTTGCGCCACATCGACTCATCCAATCCACTGTCTGTCATTACTGGGCCCTGCCTACGACTTGGTGTGGTGGCTTGCACAACTCACAGACTGTTGACAGCACTGTCCTCAATTGACCGCTGGTGATACAGGTTCAAAAATAACTTGCAGTGGCACCAGATGACTCTGATAGCAAAAGATGCAAGAGCAAAAGGGAGAATGATAAGATAATGAGATGCGGGTAAGTGACTGGTTGCATTAAGCTTTTTACATGTTCTTTAATGACATCCTTAAGACAGGACTCAATTGAACAGTAAGGCTCCAAAATATTCTTAAGGTTGCTCTTAATGAGTCCCTTAAGATCTTTACTTGAACCTTTCCATTGTCCTCTGATAGCAATTTCATAGTCTTAAGTATTTTGTAGTCTTTAAGTAGTTTTATATTCTTAAGTAGTTGTGATGTACTTAAAGTATACTGATCATAAATAGAGTCCTTTTCCTTAAGAGAATGGAATCCCATTCCTGCAAGGGAATGCCTGAATTATCACCCAATCCGCCTGAGTTCACTCCAACCGGACGCTACACACAGGAAAGAAAAGAGATTATCGACAAAAATCACTCAGAGGATTTCCTATGGCCGGAAGAAAGGAAGTTGATTCATCACTTCATGATGCTTCAGGAACAAGCGTTTGCCTGGAATGCAGAGGAAGCTGGTACCTTCAAGGAAGAATTCTTCCCCGCGGTTAAAATTCCAGTACTCCCGCATGTTCCGTGGGTCATTTGTAACATTCCAATACCACCCGGGATCTTCGAGGACGTGTGTAAGATAATAAAACAAAAGATTGATGCAGGAGTTTACGAACCTAGTAGTGCCTCCTATCGCTCAAAGTGGTTTTGTGTAGTTAAAAAGGATGGAAAAAGTTTACGTTTGGTCCATAGTCTGGAACCCTTGAATGAAGTTACTATACAACATTCTGGTGTACCGCCGGCCCCGGCTGAAGTCTCTAGGGACTTCTGTAGTCGAGCTTGTGGAGCTACTTTCGATCTCTATGTCGGATACAATGAGAGGCCATTAGCAGTTTCCTCGAGGGATCTAACGACCTTTCAAACACCTTTTGGACCACATAGGCTCGTGAAATTACCAATGGGATGGACAAATTCTGTACCAATCTTCCACGACGATGTAACTATATCCTACAAGATGAAATTCCACATGTTACAGTCCCCTATATCGACGATGTTCCCGTAAAAGGTCCGAATACTAGGTACGAACTTCCAGACGGAGGTTACGAGACCATATCAGAGAACGCCGGGATACGACAATTTGTTTGGGAACACATGCAGAATGTTAACCGGGTGTGTCAACGGATGAAATATGCCAGGGGTACTTTCTCGGGGAAAAAGTCTTTCATTTGTAATCCTGAAATTATCGTCCTAGGACACCGTTGTACTTACGAAGGCAGGATGCCTGAGGCTGGGATTGCCGAATCAATCTTGACTTGGCCCGAATGCAAGAATAAACACGACGTACGAGCTTTTCTTGGGACTGCTGGACAGTTGCGAATGTTTATCGAGAACTACGCAAAGAAGGCAATGCCCTTGACAAAGTTAACTAGTGACATGGATTGGGAATGGGGAGATGAACAACAGGAAGCAATGGACGCTCTCAAGGATGGTGTAAGGAATGCCCCGGCACTCCGAAACATTAACTATGAGTGGGACGTTTGTCTCGCAGTTGACACTTCTTACAAAGCAGTGGGATGGTTTATTTATCAAATAGATCCTGATGATCCTAAAAAGAAGTATTTTAATTACTTTGGATCAACTACGTTAAACAAGCGGGAAGCCCGGTTCTCTCAGTCTAAGAGAGAACTCTATGGTCTCAAACTATCATTACAATCAAGCTATTACTTAGTCTATGGCTCTCGACGAATGACCGTGGAGACTGATGCAAGCTACATCAAGGGTATGTTAGATCATCCCAGCTGTGGTCCGAACGCTACAATCAACAGATGGATTGAGGAGATCTGTAAGTTCCACTTCAAGATTTTACATGTGAAGGGTATTTTGCACAGACCAGATGGTTTGTCACGGAGACCTCCAGGCGGATATCAGTCCCCTCGACCACCAATCGACCCAGATGACTATGAAGATTACGATGATGGAGTTCCCGTTGAACTTATCATGGGTGAAGGGGCCAAAGAGCCTTTAGATTTTGAAGTCCTTCAAGGATGATATTGACCCACGCAGTGGTTACCTCGGTGAGCTAGCTTGTCATCCTGAGGACATCCAGGAAGAGCTCCAGGAAGCCCTCAATGACAAGAAAGCATCCGAACGTCACCGAAAATCGCTGACCAAAAGTCACGGTGAAATCTACTCTTCGTTCAGTCAAACACTTCATATTCCACAAGACTCCGCGGAATGGAGGGCTGATAACCCTTACCCTCGGGAACGTCGGTCGGAATGGGGGAAATAAACTAGATGATATGTTACCTACTATTGCCAAGTGGCATACAGGTGATGAGAAGGATATCACAGAAAACATGAGCGCACCGGAAGCCCGAAGTTTTTTGCGTCAAGCAAAGAAATTCTTTGTGGATAAGAAAGGTCGGCTTTATAAGAAAGCTACTGAGGAAGGTGCTCAGCATCAATTAGTGGTTAGTCCTGACCGTCAAAACGTATATGCTACATTGCGCACATGATAGCTTAGCACATATAAGGAACGTTTGCTACCGCG
>JADNRY010000803.1:0-25700 GCA_015501585.1 Rhodocollybia butyracea
TGCCGTGTCCAAAAAAAAACAAGAACGAAAAGAAACAAATGAGCACGCACCGTTAGGGACAGTCACCTTACAAAAACACTGCTTCAGTACAAGCAACTGAAGACCAAAACATAACCACTTACATATAGCAGAAGAGCGCTTGAAGGAACTTGAGGTTGATTTAGTGCGTAAGGGCATTTTCAGGGCTTGAACCGTTCAGAAAGGCTTCTAACTACACCGCCACAAGATGCTTGCGTTTTGAAGTCAACCTTGAACACGAGCAATGGCTTGAGGAAGCGAGTCCTTGATTTACTTGTGTCTTGCCAGTTTTTCTTTTGATCGCTTGAAATGAAAGAGAGATTTTGGATAGAACCTTTGAAACGAAAGCTTGGAGCTTGAGTACTTGAGCTCATACTTGAGTTGTGGACTTGAGCAATGGGGGTGGGAGTGCAAGTTTGAAGTGAAAGTGAAACAAACATGGCGTGACATATACATCACGCAACTTACCTCAAGCACGTCAGCATTTAAGCGGAAGCAAAGTTCACGACGCGCCCTGCTCTTCAAGTTGCACGGTATAATCCTTGTTGAGGGCAGTACCAGAGGTAACATATTTAAAAGCCTACATATATAATATACACTTTTTCTAGTTGTTGTGGCACAAAGCCAATACACTACTGCCAGGTACACCAGCGTTACAGGAAGCTGAGTTTTGCCTTCCAGATGCAGTGGACGCAGCACCTGGTTTGTTATTTACTGCGCCAGTAACGGAACCAGGTGAGAGGCCTACAAAGCCCTGCTCATCAAAGCGAACAAACTCTTCAAGTAATCTGGTAAAGTTCAATAACAGGTTAGTTTCATGCATGAAAACAAAGAATGGAGCAATGCACTGCTTCCAGCCCGAATCGGTGATCTTTGTCCCAAGCTCTTCCACCTTTTTGCTGTACCAATCATCGACCATGCTCCAGAAATCATTGCCCTTGAGTTTTTTGCCTGTATGGTTTTTCGACGCCCTCTTCCTCTTGGCTGGTGGCTCACTGAACTCTGGTCCACCTTTGTCGGTGTTGTGGCTCTCTGTCTCTTCCTCCCAAAGGAGGTCGCTATGTTGGTGGACAAAGTTTCTCTAGATACAACATCAGAGATGCAGTTACACTGTATTAGGACAACCACGTACCAAGGCAACATTTTGAAGAAGAACAAGTCGGTCGTTTGGTTTGGGCCCTCCTGGTCATAGATATATGGTATTCATACGGTGAGTGAATGCTACAGCACCGATGCCATTCTTGATGCTGTCCCGAAGCTAAGGTTTGTATTAGAAACGGAGAGGCCATATTCATGCCCTGGTAGGTCACTCACATGTTGGCGAAATCCATTCCTCACGCTCGAACACATCTTCCTAATTGCATGTTCCAGAACTTGCTCATAGACTGGGTTGCCAAAGACATTGCTGAAGTGAAGCTCTTCAGCGTGAATTTTGAGATAGTCCTGTCCTGGCGGTCAGTTTCTTCTTGCACCCGAAAGTGTAGTGCTTACAAAAATGTCGGCATTTATGGCCATATAACAAGTACGGAGTGGGTCGTATATCTTGTTGAAAGCCAACGCGCGGACATTCTTCTGAAAAAAGAAGGGCTTCAGGCATCAATGTGCAACAGAAGGGCAAATAATGCCCACCATTTGGTCTGAGGTAAGGCTGAAGGTGTTTTCCAGCCGGATTTTCAGGTCCTTGATAATGCCGCGTAAGGTTTGGACGTCGCTGTGGTCATCTTTGGGCCGCTTGTTTTCGTAATGTATAGTCAACGCCAGGTGAAAAAGTCGGGTAAGTAGGTTGGGCTTCGAAAGGCCTTGTCCTGCAGAGCCCAACTAGAAAGCAGTAAGTCTGGGGCCCTAACATTATTGATTGGAATAGCAGGGGATGGTGCGGTGTTTGAAGAGGATAGGCGACGAAGATTTTCGACATGCTTCTGGGTCTTCTCATGGTTATAGGCATTGTATGGTGTATGGCCGATAGTGTGTCGGCAAATTAGGCAGTAAACACGCCACTCCTTCTTCTCGAATTCAAGACGCCAGACTGAAAAAGCCATTACTGTATAGATTGTTGTTATGGAAGATAGATAGGACTTGCCCCTTTCATCGTCAAAGCCTTTGGGAGGCAATTTGCCGCGATATGACATCAGTGACTAAATCTAGCGAAAAGGACGCCATGCTGAGTAGAGAATTTTGTTCAGGTTCAATGTAGTACAAAAAAAAAACTATCCCGAGCGCTATCTACTGGTTTGAAACTCGGGTTCATATTTTGCCTCCTCAGCACAAATTCAAATTTAACCTCAGGACCACCGGATCGTTTCAGCCCGAGCCGCAAGGGAGGGTTTGGCCGTGTAGTTACGAGGGCAATTTATTGCCGAGTTTCTGTTCTGAAAGATCGGTACCTTAATACCATTATAGTAATTACTTCCGCCATAATATATCCTGATTAGGAAAGAAATGCGCTGATCGCACCTTCATGATGGAGCTATATTCGACGAAGCAAAGCTCTCAGAAAACAATTCTATATGCTTGGAAAAGTGCGTAGAACCTGAACAAACCACCGAAGCATCGGTATGTTGCAGTAGCACTGAGGGGAGAACATCGTAGAAAGTGTAAGTGTGATTAGATTGGAAGATGGGTGGTTGAAGTACACAGGTGCATTAGAGTATAATCCCGCTGGGGATGGAGAGCGAATCTACAGAGGTCACCGAGCAGGACAGCTTTACCTTTTCTACTAGGCTTTGGTTTTCAGTTCATGCTTGTGAGGGGAATAACCACAAAAATATAGCATGCAAAATCACATGCTCTGTGTTCTATCATCGCTGGGATATGATTGCACCGAGGGATCATCCTGCGAAGTAGATGTATTCTAAGGGGAGAACTTGATATATTTTGCTGGATCATATATGTAGAGAGTGTTTACGTGGTAGGGGTAGTGGTATCTGTACATAGATGCTGAGATTGTAGATGTGCGTCCGAAACCATACATGATGCGCTGATGAGTGTAGATGTCGTCAGTCTTCACCCAGATTGCAAAAAGTAGTTCTGACTAACGTTGAAAGCTGCTTCCGAGTCCACTACGCGATGATCAGACGTTGGTTGTCTGGGATTGAGTGGGAAACGTAGTAGGAAGCTACAATGTTATTTGCACTGTTTCATGGTGGCTTCAACCTCCACATTTGAAGAGCACGGATATGATCATATGATTGGTTGGCTGCATCCATTGGACAAAGGCCGAAAGGGAATTATTTCCAGAATAAATAATTATCATATCAATTCGACTCTGAAACTTTATATTACTGTAAATCATGTACTATACAGCTCCACCTTCCCTTCTGCCCGAGTAACCGCCACGCGATAGCGCTGGCCCACTGCTAGTAAGTGCACTAATAAATGAGGTTTCTAAGTCGTACAAAGGCCTGGGAAGCATATCAAGGTCCACCGTATATGAATACTTCTCTATGATAATGCCTTGCAGCAGTCAAAAGATGGCTCCTGTGTGAGTTGGATGGGCAACAAGCTTTTACATGGCGGGATTTCCTAAGTCACGGGGTGGCCTGAGCCAGAATCGGTCTTAATCGGTCAATTCGGTCCTTTCGGTTTTGATCGGTCCAATTGGTCAGACCAATTTGGTCTCGGTTTGGCGGGGCAGCCTCTATCCTCGTCAAACCTCATCACGCGTTTTTATATCCTGCATCCATACAAGTTTGTACTACCCCTGAATTTGTCAATTTAACTCTCACGGTCTCAGCCGGCACTACCGTCTATACTTTTTATGGCATTGTCTGTATTCCTCTAAAATGCATGAACATCAGCACAAGAACAAGACACTCGCAGTTCAGAGTAGTCGTCAGCTAAATGGGCGACTCTTGAGTTCATAACCAGTGTTAACGAAGAACAATCTCTGTTTCTAATACAAATACACATATACACCAACAAAAAAAAAAGTATTCTTCCTCGGCCACTCACTCAGCTTCTCCCTCGCTAGTAATAATATCTCCTCGAATGGCTGGAGGACGACCGTCTATGGTGACGATGATGCCTCGAGCTCCTTGAGCTAGACGCAAGAATGACAGTCGGCTGACTTCCACCATATCCATGAGCACTCGGATAGGCATAACCGGCGCTCGCAACGTATGGCGAGCCATATCCATAAGGAACACCATACGATGAACTGCGAGTATGGTAATCCGGCGCAGCGACGTATTGCGGGGCCATCACAGTGGGAGGCGCGCCGTAGAAATTATGTTGCATGGGCAATCCCATACCATGACTATGATGAGAAGCCATCGAATGGACAACGGGAGGAGGCGACGGAGACGAGTAGGCCACAGGATGGCCATGTCCGTAAGAACTCGAATATGCCGATGACGGAGAAGCATACATTGCACCAGAATTGGGGTAAACGACGCTTCCACCAGAAGAAGGGTAGACAACGCTTCCAGAATGAGAGCTGACGTACGTAGGCATATCGAGTTATGTGAGGGGATTTTTTTTCGTGGTTGACTTTGGTTGCGTGTGCGTTAATGTATCAGGTGGAGGATTTCGTTCGTCGTCAAAAAAAAAAAAAAAGGATTTCGTCAAGTCGTAAAGTCGTAAAGGTCGTCAACAACCGTTTCGGTCAAGATAGTCGTAATCAGTAGGCCAGCTATGAAGACTGACACTTGGTGGGTGATATTCTGGGGAAGTAAACAAGTTTGTTTGAGGCCTTTTAAACTGGACGGGAAGGTTTGTTTCAAAACTTGAAACCATCAAACTCGCGTCCCTGCCCCATAGGCCTTAAGCCTGACTACGCCAGTACAGGACTGCACCGCAAGCTCTTATCCGAGTTGCTAAGATAAAGCCTGGCGACCACAGATTTTTCAATACGCAACTGCTTTGATCCTGCAAATTTCCGAATTTAGAGGTTGAACGTTGAACGAGGATGTAAACGTTGATAGAAGGGGCAGGTGTACCTTACATATTATGTAGCTAAAGGGTATCCGAATCATCCTTTCATGAAAACTTATGTGAATTCTCTGCATATGAATGAATGATACTCCCTCCGGGCCTACACCTGCCTACACCTGGGTCTCATCACAATTGCTCTATATCAAACTCTCAGATCTGTCCAGAAGAAACAGGAGTAGGTCCTGGGATTCCGGGTGCAGGGGGCACAGCTTCGATAGGCTTCATCGCAGGGAAGAGTAAGACTTCTTTGATATCTTACAGAAAGAGAGTTAAAGAATCAAGGTCAACAAATACACGAAGAGAAGCTCACTAGTAGAGTCCGTCAAGAACATGACCAAACGGTCAATACCCAAGCCCCAACCACCAGTCGGGGGAAGGCCGTGCTCCAATCTAAAGAACAAGTCCGGAGATCAAGATTCGCAACCGGGAATGAAAGCAAAACTCACGCATTGATAAAAGTCTCGTCAACCCCCTGTGCTTCATCATCACCCTGTTCCTTCTGCTTCACCTGCTCCTCGAACCTCAGCCGCTGCTCAAACGGATCATTCAACTCGGTATACGCATTGCAGATCTCTTTACCACACAGGAATCCTTCGAACCGCTCACATAAGCCAGGTCGAGATCGATGCCATTTGGCAAGGGGGGACATGACTTGAGGATGTCCGACTGGAAGCAATGAATGACGAGTGAGAAAATGAGAAGACTGTATATGACATACCAATGAACGCCGGAGAGATACAGAGCGGTTCGATGTATTCGCCTACAAGCTACGGTGGCCGTGAATAAACTTTAAGGCATAAGAGAATAGACTTCTTACCTTGTCGAGGAGGCGAGCGTTTGTTCGTGGCTCGCTACATTCTACATTTTTCTACAAGACGCATCAATCACTGAAACGAGTTTAGCACAAGCGTCTACCTTGGCACAAAGATCCCTCAAAAACTTGTTCGCTTCTTCAGTGTGCAGTGTATCTCCAGGAGGGAATTTGACCCCCAACTTTTCCTCCAGGGTTTCAAACATATCATAACGCTTCCAGGGACGCTTGAAATCCAACTCGAGTACCCTCGCGCCTTCCTGACCCTTGTTTCCATCTGGATGATATTCCAGCGTGGTTTGACCCCCGGTTAGATACTTGACAAGCCCCTCCACCATTGCCTCCGTGAGTTCCATCAGATCGTACATATCTGCATATGCCATATAGAATTCACATATCGTGAATTCTGGGTTGTGCGTAAGGTCAATCCCTTCGTTCCGGAATACTCTCCCAATCTCAAACACACGGTCCAAACCACCAACGACGAGCTCTTTGAGATAGAGTTCCGGCGCAATCCGTAGATATAAATCAAGGTCGAGGTCATTGTGATGCGTGACAAATGGCTTGGCAGTTGCTCCTCCAGCAAGCATCGATGTGATAGGCGTCTCGACCTCCAAGAACCCAAGATCATCGAGGAATCGTCTAATATAATTTATGATTTTGCTTCGGGTGATGAAGATTCGACGGGTGTTTTCGCTGATGATGAGGTCGAGGTAGCGCTTGCGGTATCGCGTTTCCTGGTCTTTCAAACCGAAGTGTGAAGAAGGAAGTTGATGAAGATTGGGAGCGAGAAGAGTCATAGAAGACGGAGAGATGGATAGCTCGCCTTTCTTAGTGCGGGAGGGTGTACCAACGACACCGACAACATCACCACGCTTGAAAATTTCGTGCGTGGCGATGAACGAGTCGGGGTCGGCTGCGTCTCTGAAAAACTAACCATTAGCGCGAAAACGCAAACCTGTCCAACTAAAAAGTACGTACTGCTGAGTAGCCATGATCTGGACTTTCATTCCCTCGGCGTGTAAATCATAAAAAACGAGCTTTTGTCCACTAGCTCGAATATTATGTATCCTCCCCGAAAGACTTTCTTCCGTTCCTTCGAGTTTGGTACCAGCAGGAATTTTTCCCTCAACACCATATTCCTTGATATACGAGCTTATCGACTTTGTCACATGAAACTTGTGAGGGTAAGGATTGGGGTTTTGAGTTTCCTTCAGATGAAGAATCTGACGAGATCGAAGTTCAAAGTATTGCTGGGGTGAGAGCGACGAGACAAAGCCAGTATTTGAGTTCAGCTACACAAGATATTCGAAAGAACATACATTGGGATTGAGATCTTCGTCGTTGGTCGTCCTTTCCCTCCTCTGAGACTGCGCTGGTGCAGGCTTGGCTGCCTTGGCAGCTTCTTTTTCTCTTTGTTTCTTGCGACGCTTCAATTCACTACGTATTGTTCGCCTCACGGAATACAAAAAGAAATATAAGATCTACGTACGTCTTGGAGACCATCTCCCCAGTGACTGGATCCAATTCCTTTTGGATGCTTGCGCCTGCATTTTCGTTTTCAGTGGCCATCGTTCGATGTCGTATGAGGTTGGACGCGTAGATGTGCTTTTTGTAATATCGTGATACTGTGTAAAGTGATGAGGAAGACAGAATTCTGTGCATCAACTTTTTTTCGAGTCACGAACCACGATCGATTTACTCGAAATGGAAACCTTGTTAGGCGCCCGCCTACTGCTCTTTTCTCGGCCGGTTTTTTCCTCATGTGTAATCTAACCCTCTATAAATTATTTATTACCATCCAAAATAAAAAGTTTTGAGTCCAATGTACAAGGCCATCATTGCAGCTATAACTCGAATCACAAGCAATATTTTATGCTTCGTTGTCCAAGCATTGTAACCCCCTGCTAACCGCTCCAACTCGGCGAAGATTCTCTCGAGTCTCAGATAATCCGGCAAAAACTCCATATTCAAAGTACTGTTGGTAGAATAGTAGTGTCCCGCAACCTTCCACACTATTTAATCGGCGTCAAATTAAATTTGGATTACAGAAAACACAAACTGGCCTGGGATGTAACCATGAAATAGGCTAATCGCATTCATCACAATAAGGATACAAACATCCTGCAAAATCACCAAAGGAAGAACAAATGCAATGGGGCCGAAAAAAATGATGCTGCAAGTGGAAAGTAGAAGGTATGGATGATCTTTCACTGCCCGTAGAGGGTAAGAATACTTCAACTTTGAGGAGCATGGGCATGTGTCTTACAGTAAGATTGGACAATTGGATAGACACGTAAGGGCCAATCCGAAGACAAGCAATATAAATCGAGGGCATTGTGCACTTGTCTACACTGAGCGGAGTGCAAGCTACTTGAAAAAGAGGAGCCTACCGATTGCAGGTAAGCTAGAGAAAAGCCAGATTGCGCCCAAGACAGCAAGTTGTAGAAGTGCTTGTTCTAAAACATCAAAATTATCTCGCTTTTAACAGAGGCATTTTACCAGTAATACTTACGCCAGTTGAACTTTCGACGGTTGTTAGTGCTAGTGAGAGCTGTCGCCATAACAGTGTTGCAAAGTGCAAGAGTGAGAACATATAGTGACCACGACGAACACACGCGGCCGTGCTACCTTCAAGGCAAGACTCGCACAGTCTTGCAGCGAATCAAAACACGTTTTACCTGCGTTTCCATCCATTTGGATTTCTTTCGTACCGTATCTTGCGGACAGCCCTAAGAATGGGACAACGATCCTTCAGTTCTTTGCCAAACCCTCTGTTGCCGGCATGCCAGTATCTTAAGAATCAGTACATAGTCACTGTCAATGTACCTTTGAGAAGCATTCTTTCTTTAGGCAGGCAATTTATGCGAATTCGGCCGGGTACGGACCGCCGGACTCTCCAACGTTTAACCACAACTCCTCGCGCCAAAAGTGACGAGTTTTTCGCCTATATATCAAGCTCATCTCAGAGAGCAATGACCTAGGCGATCAGCCCTTAATCGACAGACCTTGCGTATTTCGCTAAAGCTATGTAGGAAGCTTCGGGCCTTCGGTGCAGGTTTTAGACTATGAACTTCCTCTCGCCAGTATAGTATATTATCCTGATCCTTGAATGAACACTTTCTCCAAATACGATGCCGCTTCTCCGACAGGCCGATCTCGTATAAAGTGCTATCTTGGGCTCCTCCGACTATCAACTCTTCCTTTTACTTCGACCTCCCATACACGTTTTTAATCACTCGGTCCTTTGGTCTTCGTCCACTTTTTCTACGCCGCCGTGATACTTTTGCAACCTTTCGCCAATCATACACGCATTCTACTATTCTTTCTGAAATCGACACACGATCTTTTATGCTGCACATGCAGAAGATCCCTCGGAACAGTGGCTCGCAGGTTTGGTATTCAGAGCATAAGGATTTCTCTCTCATCGAGTATCTTTCAGTGGTCTAAACAGCGTGTTATGCCCCGTTCCCCCAGACTGGGGTTTCAACTCTACTGTGAGCAACTTTTTCACCAGCGGCTGTCCGTGTGTAAGTACGGTCTCAATTGTTTATGCCATTCCCTTAATCACCGAGAGCTAGTTCCGTCTTATACACGTCATTGCCTGACCATCATTCATTACTTATCTTCTTCAAGGACCAAGGCTCCAGCTCAGCAGAGATTCGGCAAGTCACCAGCGTTCTTTCCTGTTCTTTCGATTAACTGACTCTCCATAAACTACAGTATTTGTTTGTATGTGAAAATACACGAAGCTTCTGGTTCTCATGAGTAACTCAGTGTCTCACCGCCCGCTGAGAATTTTTGCCGACCTGATAAAATGCTGCACGCAGATAATGAAATGAACAGGAAGTGTAAAATATTCTCGACCGTAAGGTACAACTTAGGTCCAAGGGTAAGATTCGTATCTCTTGTCTACGGCAAGTTGACGAAGAAGCAAGTTCCGCAGGGCCACAGGGATTTCTATGTGTACTAAGCACTTGACCTTGAACCTAAACGCACTGGTTTCCAGGAATGAATGAGGTATGTTTACGATTTGATGCCAACTTCGATCCTCGCGTGCACACCAGAAAGGGGATTGTGGGACGATTACCAGTGACTCACAATTCGACTGAACGTGAAGAAATTTCAGTGATTATCGTCCCTCAGCCGTTACAAGATCGCCTGACTCGTGAGTGCAACTTGTGCGAGCGCGTTAAAGTGTCAAAGCCCTCCATCTTCCCGACACTCAACGAACGGCTCACATTACATGATATTGAGCGGGCCAAAGCTCACCTCATGCGGTCAAAGCCCTCGCGCGCCACGGGGGTTGATGGGTCCTCTTATTCTTGGATACTCGACCTTGATAACCAAATCCTATGCGATCTTCTTAACGCCTGTGTCGACGCCGGTGAAGTCCCTTCTGCTTGGCTGACCACACTTATTGAAGCCATCCGCAAGCGAGGTAGACGCGACTTCACTAATCCAAGTGAATACCGTGCTGTAGGACTTGAGAGCTGCATCTTGAAGCTCTTGACACTCATTATTCATATGAAGCTCTCCGATGCAGCCGAACAGGCTGGCATCATTCCTCCCTCCCAGAACGGTTTCCGGGAACACCACAGAACAAACAATAACGTGTTCATCCTACGGACACTAATAGATGATACGAGGTCGAGAGGTGAGACTCTATATGTTGCCTTCGTCGACATTTCAAACGCGTTTCCATCGACAAACCAACATCGCCTCTGGAATAAACTATATGACTATGGACTGACTGGCCGCTACTTTGATTGGCTCAGAACTTTGTATGACCATATGTCATATACGATTCCCCAGAATGGCGAACTTTCCGAGTGCTTTCACGCCCTATGCGGCGTCCTAATGGGCGATCCAGCTTCTCCAACACTCTGGAATTTATTTCTCTCATCTCTTCACCTCACTCCCGATCCAGATGACGCCGATCTTTGTGGAATTACTATTTCTCACTTGGAACATGCAGACGACATTGCAATTATCTCGCGAACACCTCATGGCCTCCAAAGACACCTTCACGAGCTCGAATCCTGGTGTGACGACAATTTCCTTTCACTCGATGTGAAAAAATCTGTGTTTATGATTTTTGGTCCTTTGCCCAACCCGCTTCCCCGTCTCACACTCTCCAACTGCCCTCTTCAACTAAAACAATCCTGGCCTTACGTCGGCGTCTGGCTACAATCCTCTTCACGCGACATCTTTGCAACACATTATAGAAAGAAGTCTGAAGCCGCCGTCGCTTCCGCCAGAAGTGTTTTTGGATGCGAACGGTTAGTTGGCAGGTCACGGATCCCTCCTCATGTCGCTCGGCTCCTTTACTTTTCTCTCATTGATTGCCACCTCACTCATGGCTGCGACGTCGCCGTCGACGTGGATTCATCAGTAATGAATCCTTTATTTGACATTCAAACGCGGTGTCTTCATCGCATCCTTGGTCTTCCTCATCACTCCACCATCTCTCCTCTCTTCACCGAACTTGGTCTTTTGCCTCTCCGGACCCGCCGATTGGAACTTTGTCTCAAATTCCTTTCTTATCTTGTTTCGGCACCGGACAATAGCCTCATTGCCCTCGCTTTAGTAGCGAACAATAACTTACGCTCTAACGGTCATCCGTGTTGGCTTATGGATGTCGATTGGGCAATCTCCAATTTGCCAGGCTCTCAGGATCGCCTCCCTCCTCTGAGGGACTTGTCTCCTCCACATATTCGCTCTATTATCACTGACATTTCTAATACAATGTTTCACCATCTGAATAACGACCTTAATTCTATGAGCAAATTACGCCTCCTGAAAGATCGGCTCGAACCACAGGAAACGGGTCCATCGTTGGCTTTACCATTACATCTTCGTCATTACCTCTTACAAGTTAAAAACTTTCGCCATCGGCTTTCCATCACTCGTCTCTTATGTGGTTCCTTGGCTCCCGGCCTTTTTCAGGCCACACCTGGCAAATGTACCCTTACCGCTGGACAGTTACCAACCGATTTCTCGTGTCGTTTATGTCACGCGCCGTTTGAGACACCCGAACATGTTCTCCTGCAATGCACGGCAATTCCTCCTTTGGTTCACCTACGTGTCCATTTTCGTGCCATCGCTACATTGTCCCCGCTCACTTCGATCCCACATGGCCAGCTCAGTGATGGGGATGCGTTACTTTATCTCAAACGGCGTATTTTTTCCTGGTCGGATGTCTCTTCCACGGCAAAATTTATCCACGAAGCCATACAACTTTGGACTACAGCTATCTCAGGCATTCCGTTGGACTACGGCTCGGAAGGAGAGGATGAGGATTCTGATAGTGGATAATGGGAGTAGTAAAGGTTTTCATCGTACTTTATCATTAGCTAGCCTCTTTTCCGCTCTGGGGCCTTGCTACCCATCCCTACGCTGGACCTGCAGTCTACCTTCTCCTCGGGAGTCGAGCTCGCTGCTTGCGCTGTCGTAGGGACCGGCTGTTTCCCTTGCGGGACCACTGTCGGTATGCCGACTGGGCCGTGTACACCTTATACCTTATACCTTATCGAGAAGTATTTCTCCCTTTCCAGTGTGTACTAGGGCTGAGGTATGTTCTTTTGTTGGGGGCGCATTTTTGGGTTTCACTCTTTACGATACATGCTGCAGAATCTTATAGAATTACATTGCTAATCACCAAATACAAGATCAAATATAATCTTTACAAGTTCTAAAACAATGGTTCAGGCCAACTATCAAACACTGCAGTAAAAACCAAGACATACCTTCCTCTCTTCGCCGCGTTCCACCATACCAGTGTTACGAGTTACTTTTCCAGCTGTAACCTCGGCAGTGCCTGCAAGCAACATTATTGGAGTTGTAACAAGATCATCTGGATAACTTGCCTTTGATCTTGTCGCCAAGGCCAGGTTGACGCGTCTGAGTGTTGTCTTCATCAGAAGTCCCATAGTTCTGAGTGCTGGTGAGGCCAGCTCCGACGTCAGTGGTGGGACGATTCTCAAAGTCGTTACCAGTGCCTGCGAAGGAACCTCAGGAACCGCTGTGATAGTAATGGACATTGAGGAAATGCTCACCAAAACCTTGGGTGCCGGTGGTGTCTCCAGCGTGACGATGTTGACCGCTTCCAAGAGAGTGAGATTGGCCACCAGAAAATTCTGATGGTGCTAGTTGTTACTACACCGAATATGAGAGTCAAGTATGGTACCTACGGTCGCGGCCAGTAGTTTGCTGGCCATAACCTCCTTCCACAGAAGGAGAGTCGATAGCAGAAGATTGCTGGTCGTAGCCTGCCATGCCGGTGGAAGGAATGTCGTCCTGAGCACGGCCCGGATTCTGCGAGTCGAATCCAGTGTTGTCAAAAGTGTTCTGGTTGTTGGAGTTCATGATTGAGTTTTTTGAGTCTCAGTCTGTTGCATGTTTATATACTTGGACAATGGAGACTAATGACGATCCATGACGCGGGCAAAGTCTCGCTTTGCGGAGAACTGACATCACCGGCGCCTAGCATACTACGCGGACTCTCCGCGTAAGCGTTTGCTTTGTTACACGGTCTCGTGGGCCCTGCTATAGGCTACCTAGGTACTAATATACTAATCCTCAAAAACGAAGCCTTTGCCTCTCTAGCTCTCGCCGAGGGTCTCCACAAAAAATCCAAACAATACAAAGGACGGCGTCGTGCATTCATAGCAGAGTCTGTCCTCCCAGTTCGGGATCAATACTTCAGGAAGTGCAAAGCGGTAGGTGTCCCATAAGTGTACTAGGCCAACTACTTTAAAACGAACGCCCGAAGGCACTGGCAGGAATTTTTTATCAACCTTGTTGACCTCGTCGATGCCGCAAATGCTGGTAGGCCTATCAGCCGAACGTCCGTCGTCAACGGCGTTGGCACGCTACACGGGCAAAGTCTTTCCAAAGAATAAAGCAAAAGCCAACCCTTTGCTCCGGCAATTTTTAATCGTAGTCTCCGCATAATTTACTACGTAAATCTTCTTCGATGTTGCTTCGGCTGTGACTAACCTGATGCATTTCTGCTAGACAACCTCCTTAATATCATGCATGCTTGGTTGTATCTGTATCATCTTCTCTGTAGATTGAATGCAATTTTGGCCGTCGAGTCTTATAACGATATTCTCCCAGTGCTAGGTGGGAAGGCCTCTATAAATCAGGGAAACAGGCTCCTGTGCAAGTAAGTATATATGTGGATTCAAGAGTCGTGTTATTGTTACATGAAGGACAACGCTAGAAGGAGATAAGCAATGAACATTGTCTATGAAAAAGAAAATAGGATGTGGGGATGGATGGGGCTCGTTAAGCATGCAGTTGTTCAAGATCCAATTACTACTAGGAATACGTATGAGAAATGAGATATAAGATAGTACGTTTTTTTTGGTCGCCAGGACCAAGTCTATAAAAAAGTTCGTTCATGCCGAGTAATTTCTATGTATATCATAAACACAAGAGAGGTAAGATGAAAATGACGAATGACAGTAATGGCGGTTTCTGCCATCCGAACCAGGGTGTTACGATTACACTCCTGAACAAACAAGGTAAGAGGACGAGTCTTTCAAAGAATGTAAAGATACTTACGAGCTACTCGCGGGTTTTGCCGTAATCTTCACCTCCAGCACCGCAACAAGCCCGTCCGTCGAATTCGAGTTCGCCGTCTGGACAGTGATATTATGGTTAATCCCATCATTGGTGTTATTCAACAATCCCGAAACATATTTCACCGAGGTTGAATAAGTATAACCTCCGGAAGACGTTGTACCAGAGTACGTGGATGAATTTGTAAGGTTTGACGTGGGTATAGTCGTTTGAGTTATGTTTCCGATGATCCAGTCTCGACCTAGATTGTAGCCATTCGGGATAATGTCATGACCGTCTACATGTTCATCGTCAGACCAGAGGTACAAGAAAGAGCAGGGGACCAGATGTACCCGTTAATGGCAATTCATAGGAAGATGCCATAAAAAATAGCACCACTGTCCGCTTCTCGCCCATTCTGCGTCCAATATCGGAAATGTCCACCGCCTTCTATTGTTTCGGTGCAGGTACCCAGTTGTGGATCCAGATAGTCATACCGGATCTCGTCGGTTTCGTTCACTAACGAAGATGAAAACACACACAGCAAGAAGAATGATATACGCTACGCACATACACCATTTCCATCTCCGAGATTCGCTGCCTGGTCTGATCCAGCATGTTGTCCTAGGCATTCACCTGCATAATTAAAGGAACTACGGATAAAATGGTGGTTAGTCGGCCAATTACTCATAAGATCATTATCCAAACCCACAGCCAGTAGTTCCTCAGCCCTCCATCATTCTCCTGGTCCACCAATACCGCCGCATCCGAGTTTCCAGAAATAATAATATTCAGAGGCTCCCCCTGACCAGCCGGAAAAGTACCATCTACGATCTAGACAAGATTATAAGAACATATTCACTAGAACATTGCACAAGCAGCTCACGGTCAACATCGAGCCTCCGTGTTCTATAGGATTATAATAGCCTGCTGAAGGGACACTGCGAGTTGAAAGCGAAAAAGAAGCACGCTTCGAGCTTGGCGTTGGCGCCGTTAGTCGTTGGTGGTCGTCAAGAGCATGCGTGAAGAGTGGAAAGCAGATGAGTAGAGAGCACAGTGAGCCACAAGAAGTTCCCAAGGCCATGGGCTTGGAAGTTGATTGCTGAAAAGAGGAGAATAACAAAACGAGCGAAGAGATAAAAAGTTATAATAGGCTTTGGCGCCGATGATGCAAGTTTGGTTCTAATGGGCGTCTATCCACTATAAAACAAAGAATACAAGGCAAATAGTGAGTTGATGCGGATCTAAATATCTTCACAAGGATTATACGTATGTGATTGAATGCCCATCTAAAAAAATATCCGTGATGAAGTTCCATTGAAGGAGCCTAAACTTAGCTTGGAGCAAGAGGTGTATGTATTGCCTATGTGCAAGAGAGGTTGCTTTGAGGATTACAGCTCAGTAAGGCAGTAAGAAGAGATGACTAGCCACCCCGCGTCGCCTGTCCGAGCCTGGCGTTGAGCGAACGTTTTTTTGTTAACAGTACTTATATTTATTCAAGCGGACGACGTGCTTTGGAAATATGTTGGTACATGGTACAAGCACAGAATATGACCTATAACACATATTTCACGAAGAATCACTCGCCTTGCCACTCAAACTCCTGAAAAACTCTGCATACGCATGATCAACATCGAATAACAACTGCCTAGACTGTTCTTCAGTGATTTCTTCTGAAGCTTTCATCCCGTTGAGGGTTATAAGCCTGAGATGTATAAAGTTGAAACACATCGAGTATAAAAGGTGATCCACACTCACCAACTGACCATCCGACTCCTTCCTTCCCAATCCTTACTACCCTTGAATCGTGCATAACCAGTAACGAGCTCTTGTAGTAGAGGATGGAGCTGATCTTTTGCCCGTAATCGAAGTTTGAGAGCGTCCATGAACGTAATGAAGCTCTAGGATTAGTTGAGCACTAGGATGATTGATAGAATGCGATAACACACTTGAGTAGTTTCTGCGACCCATTTAGCCGTCTCGGGTCCTGAATCTGTTGGATGTTCTACAGTCGCTGGGACACCGACTTTGAGGCGTTCTAGGGCCGCAGAGTAGTCCATCTTACGAACAAGCGGAAGGATATTAGCATTTCAGACCGATATATAAGAACAAACTAACCCTATACCGCTTCATAAACTCTTCAACAGAAGCCACATCATCTCCCACAAGCTTCAGCATTGTCTTGTATTGCGAAAGCAGCCGTGAACATGCTGGTGAATATCTATTCTTCCTCTTCCAGATTCACTGATCAATGCCAGCGATAGACTTACTGTGCAGCAGTTATTGAATCCCGTAGATATGCTCCTTCGAGGTAATGAATAGCTGTAATTATACCGAATAGTGTGGAAAGAGAGTTGTATTTTTCTCTTTCTGCGTTTGTTTTGTAGAGGCGGACTTCTTCGTCGAGAGAGAATGAGGACATGGAGGTGGATGTGGGAGTTTGAAGGTTACCGTGATCGGAAGATTGGCGTCCAATAGACGCTCTGTAAAATCTCGACACAACAACTTCTAAAATCAGTATGTACGTACGTACGTACTGTACATACATGACCAACCCGCCGGAGTTGCCCTCCCAATAGTAATGTCGATTCCACAGCGTAAAGTAAGCAAGTACTATCATAATCCAAGTAAAAATGCATGTCAACAACACATAATTGCACTACGAGCCCCCACCCACAGTCCTAGTACCTACACCTGGCGTTCCAACAACACTACCCCCCGGACTCGAATTCGAACTTGCCATCTGCGTCCGACTAAACACCTGTAACCACCCCTCGCCCATATCTTGTTTGAGTGCTTCGATTCGGCGACGGAAGTTTTCAGCTGGATCTTCATTTTCTGTCCCAGCTCCGCCTTCATTGTCCGCATAGTCCGTATCATTGCCTACACTCGGAGGTTCATACAAAGAAGCACTAACCCTCGCTCGTCTTTTCGACAATGATGACGAATATGTCTGTGAACCCGAACCCGAATTGCCCGAGATCGGGGTCAATTGGGACTCTTTGCGTCTTGCTGTCCTTGAGCCCACTCCTGCTCCCATTCCCCCGACATCCTTATCTGCCTCTGGGGTATAATTATAATCAATATCTGTCTGATATCTGGAGTGTCGGGATTTCGGTTTCTTCCGGGTATTGTTCACATTTTTCGACGGGGAGGAATTTGATGTCGTCTGGGAGATTCCGTTAACGATTGAGGGTAACACTAAAGATGAGATGGGTATCGGTGGTTGAGACGTAGATGCGAGTGATGTGGAAGTAATGGTATGTGGCGACGCTGAGACTGAGGAGGTGGAAGCAGTAGGGTCGGAAATGGGAAGTTGAGATGTGGAAACAAGGGTAGGAGGAGCAGCGGTGGGGACAGAAGGTTGATCTGTATTCGAGGGACCTGTATCTGTGAAATCTATCGAAGGGAAACATTAGCTCGAAATAGACGGAACACGGAAGAATAACATACCACCATCGCTCTTTGGTGGAGTGGGCACAGATCTTCGTGGTTCAAGTCCAGGTAGAGGCACCGTGGAAGGTACAGCCAGAAAAGACACAAACTGTCCAAATGACTGAGGTGGCTCATCTCCAGTGCCTCTACTCATATCCTTACTTATATCCTTACTTCCCTCCTTTCTCTTCCTACTGGATTTGGTATGCTTCGACGACTCTACAGAAGCATTCGACGTTGTCCGTCTACGCCCATGCCCGGCCCCTACTTCTGCTCCGGGCCTTGCTTCATCGTCAAGCTCAACTATTCTCTTTACTTTCGGTTTCTTCGTCCGTGGTTTACCAACACCGATAGCAACAAGAGGCGGAGACGTCGGCTCCGGGGTCGCTTCAGCATACGAATGCCTGTCGTGCCCATGCCCTCCCACTGCAATCGTCGGAGGCGAATATGCTGCCGACACAGGTTTGGGAGCTGTCGGCGTATCCTGTTGGGGAAAGATATTACTAGTGGGACGACTAGTACTAGGTGTCGTCGTCAACCACCTTCTCTCCACCCACCCTGGGCCAGACCCATCAATCAAGATGCCCGTTCTACCCTCCTTCCAAAATATTTCAAAACACTTTACTTTCCAACTGCCACTTTCATGTGTCGAATAGGGGAACTCGGTAAATGGATTCCCTTCGACAAATACCTGAGTAATCTCGGGTAGTACTGCAAGCCTCCCGATTTCATCCGGATCGTCGATATAATTGTGTTGGACATTGACAGAACGGAGAGAAACGAGGCGTTCAAGACCGCAGAGGGAGGAGAGGCGATTGTGTGCGAGGTTGAGAGTAGTTAGCGTGCAAAAGGGAGTGTCTGTAGACGCCAGGGCATCAATTCCAGCGACTGACTCTATCATATTGTCCGCCAGATTCAACGACGACAACGTAGGGAGCGAATCGCGTGTGAGAGAAGGCGGGACAGAAATGAGCAGGTTGGAAGAAAGGTCCAGAGAGGTCAGGGAGGGAAACAGCTGCCTGGAACCAATCATTAATTCTGGCATGAAAAAAGTCATGTCATTCTGTGGTAGTCCAAGGTGTCGTAGAAAAGACCATGCATGAGGGGGAAATACGGGTTCCTCTTCTTCTTCTTCTGATATTCTGTGTTGTCTCCACTCCTCAAGCACTTTGCCTATAAATACATCTTCAAAATCTCCTTCCTTTACATCTCTGATAGTCAAGCTAAACAAGCCTTCGCTGAGCCTGTCCCAGCCCAGAAACACCCGTGGGTTCACCGATGTTATCGACAGAACTTGCAGATTCTTGAACGCAACAAGGGGTATAGCACCTGGATTAGCGCCACTGATAGCTAATGCAGGTAGTTTCGTAAAACTGGAGTAGATAAACTTGAGTTCAGCATCCAACGCAGGAGGCTGTGATCCAAACCATCCCTTTCCGAGTGAAAACGCCGAAATGCTGGACAACGTTGAAAATGTGGAAGCGAGAGAGATCGTATCTGTTTTGTCCTCGATAAAAGTTGTTTCCGACACTGGTACATCGAGAGACCCAACTGGTAATCCTAGTCCCTCTAGCCGTACAAGCACATACACGAGATGCGAAGTGGTTATCGAAAGAGTTACAGGTGTTGCAGCACGTGCTACTCGTCGTCGTCTGCTCACTCCACCTTCTGCAAGACCTCGTTCATTTGCTCGAACAAACGAAGAAAGCCGCCGTATGTACTTGTCGCCACCGAGAGAGTCCATCAAGAGTTAAGCGCCCATGCTAGCATTTCTCCCTTTAGTAAAGTTCTGAGGCTTTAGCTCGCTTGCCGAGGTTGAGTCTGCCTACGGGAGACAACATTTCTCCTTCATGGGGAAACGAAATGGAAAACGAAATTCTGGATTCAGTGGCCTCGCACGATTTGCAAAGCAGGTTTCTGATTCTACGCAAATCGAAGACGAACCTCCGAAAAAGAAACAAAAAATATCCAGCTCGGACCCTATAAACCCAAAATACGACATGTCTGGATCTGTGCCCAGCTTTACATCAATAGAAGATGTTCCATCTCATTTAAGAAAATGCAAGTTTAACGGTCTCGTCTTTTCATTCCTTAACAAAGTTTTCCAGACTATGCACAGCGAACACGCTTCTTTTCCTTATATTCCTCACCTCCAGGCTGCCTTCTCGACGAAGAAGGTTGGTACAGCGTCACCCCGGAACGCATAGCTTCTCAGATCGCAGATAAATGTCGATGCGATACTATATTGGATGCCTTTTGTGGTGTAGGTGGAAATGCTATTGCGTTTGCAAAAACTTGTCAACGCGGTGGGTCCTAGCAATATCTACCCAAGCACTATGATATATAATTTGCTTCCTAGTAATCGCCCTCGACATCTCACCAACTCGTCTTGCACTCGCAAGACACAACGCTCAAATATACGGCGTCGCTGACCATATCGAGTTTATTCTCGCCGATTATGTGTCGTTTGCAGACGCATACCTATCTTCTTCTTCGTCTCGAAAAATTGACGTTGTATTCCTCAGTCCTCCATGGGGTGGCCCTTCGTACCTGTCGGCTTCAGGGACTCCAAAGTCAGAGGGCTCGGAAGACTCCCCATCAACACTCCCGACATTTCCTCTCTCATCCATCGGCCCAATCCATGGTGCAGCCCTCTTCCAGCTCTCAAGGCGTATCTCACCCAATATTGCATATTACCTTCCAAGAAATACCGACTTGGAGGAGGTTTCGGCGTTGATCAAGGACGGTGCGTCGAATACGGGTGGAGGGATTCAAAACGAGCAAACTCAAAACGACGTGTCTGGAATAGAAACAGAAACAGCTGGTATAATAGAAGAATACATTCAAATTGAGGAAGAATGGATGGGAAGCAAGCTCAAGGCTTTGACTTGTTATTTTGGCGGATTGGTAGATGGGCAAGAGGGTTTATTTTGAATGGATCATGCGTGTAGTGAGGAATTGCCATTCAATGGGTTTCCATGGGTATCCTTGTCTCTCTGCATTCCAACGCATTCTTTCATCCAAGTCTCTTTTGTGTTAATAGTAATTCTGAACTCCCGTTCCCGCAGATCTAGCACCACAATATCGGTACCGATCACTGTCAAAGCGACCTGAACTGCTACTGTCCAAAGCCCGTATTTTCTGCCCATTATGAGAAGAGAGGATGCTTAAAATAAACAGCATTACTCTGGAAGATCCCTGGGACGTACGCTTGAGTGTATAGGAGGTTAACGCTCTATGATGCATCTTTGCGGTTATACTTTCTATTTGCTTTTTAGCGTCTATGCTATGCTGTACCTGTTACTTCCATCTTTGATAGATTTTACCCCCTTCCATGGATACTCTCTCACTTGGTGGTGGTGATACATCATCGCTCAATTAGGATTCCAGTATCACTGCCGACTTTAAAAAGCTCACGTTGCTGGGTAGCTTGTATTCTTCTTCGTTCTTTCTTTCTCTTTTTCTCTTTCTTTCTGATTAGTGCTATGTTCCCTGACAATTCAGCTGCAGAAAGTTCGAACGTGATAGATGTCAGCTTGGTTGGTTTTACTATAACTCGACCCGACTTTATCATGATGATTGTGAGTCCATCTGGATTGCGCAAAACGGTAACATTTACAATCCTCCCAGTTTGATATCTTGCTTTATGGTTAGACCAAGTCTGAGCATGCTAACATGACTCGTTAGTGACTAAAAATTTCAGGCGGGTACACAGTGCTTTTTGCTCTTTACGTATACCTCCAAGTTCAGCAAGGCAGCCGATGGCGCTACTATCAAATCACCGTTCTACTCCTTTACCTGCTGGGTACAGCGAACATGGTCATTGCCATCTTGGCCTATGTACAGGAACTCCTTACAGAGCTGGTAACTGTTCGCCTTCCCGGCACTAATATCCACAGCAGTATTATCACTCCGGCAGTGGAGGTTCATTTCAGCGCATTTGAAAATTTAGAGTAGGCGTTGTTTTTGTTCAAATTTATGCGAGTGCTTAGTCCGAGTTTGTCGTTTTAGCGTTGCGGCAGCTGCTACTTATGTGACAGCAAAGTAAGTACGCATCTCAAATAATTCTCAATCATACCAAACTCGTGTCAGCATCATAGCAGACGCTCTACTTGTAGGTATTGTTAGTACTCTTCATGTCACATTTTTCGACCTTTGATACAGTTATATCGCTGTTATGTCGTTTGGGGTGCCAGGAAGTATATTATCGTTGGTCCATTCTTGATTTCCTTAGTCAACACGAGTATGTAACCTTTTCTCAAACTCCTCTACCGATCCTTACAACTCCTTTCACCCCACCCCCCAAGTCATGGCACTTGCCGCAGCAGCCCTTGAAAAGGAGAACGTGAGCCAAGTATTAAATGAAGTCAAGAATGGCAATGTTGGATCCGGAGAAAATGCTTCACTCCAAACAGCATCGGCCATTTCATTCTCGTTCCTGATAGTAAATCTCTTGACAAACCTCATTTTAACGGGATTGATTGGTGTGTCCATTTGTATGAGCCAAGAATTTTGCTTACTGCCTTTGCATCATAGCGGGAAGAATTTGGTGGATATCTAAGGAAACCAGGCGGGCACTGGGCGGAGCAGATGATAAGCGCATCGGCAGTATAGCGACAATGGTGTTCGTCTCGTCTCGTCTCGTCTCGATACCTTTCCAGCATATACCTAACCCGAAGCCCCAGCCTTGAATCAGGCTTACTGTATCCAGTGGCGCTAGCAATTGGTTTAGCTTTGAAGCTAACAGAAACGGTCACTGAGGTACATCCTATCTTGACAATCATTGTGGTATGTAGTGCATCAGATTACTTAACATCGCGAAAACACTGATTCAATGCTCAATATCTTGCTAGGGCATGGCTCCAACGCTCATCATGGTTAGAACTGAGCTGGGAATAAATATCAGAATCAATTCTGATGCCAACGAAGACAAATATGATATTGAGGCAAATATCCTGTCCAGCGAGTATTCCAGAGGTACTAGCTTCGATGGAGGACCTTTGTCCAGGAAGGAAAGAGAGCTTCAGGTCGGTAATTCATACGTTTCCACTTTGTGTTCCAGGACTGCGCCTTCTACAATCATTGGAAGGGAAACTGAGCCTAGATCTGTGTTGCTACTTCAGCCACACATGAAGTCGCTACAGAAGGCACCGGTTGTCTTGAGTCCTCAGGAGCTTTCTTAGAGGTCGTCCAGCCAATCCAATAATGTACCAAAGAAAGATTTGTGCATCTGCACAACTGTATTTAGAATCTTCGCTTTTGTATTGCATATAATCGCGATCTCCTTTTTTAGTACTACCATCAGGAAAATCCCGACGGTGTAAATCGGGTTTGATTTCGCGATTTGAATTTGAACTGCAGTACGACTGTAATGGTCTACACTTCATTGTTCAATGCCACAAAAAAAAAACTGGAGAACAAAGGGTGATCACATGCTGCGTCCTTATTCTGCAGCACAGCACATCGTTACTTGGAGCACAAAGACGTTGATCCAAAAAACCGTTGATCCAACTGCTCCACTGGACCGGTTTTCATTCTGTGTCACAGGCCGTCGTAAACATCGCCGTCAAAATCCGAAACCGAACAGAAGGCGTGGCTCAGGTTGCCGTTACTATTAACACTCGCTCATCGCCATCTCTGTTTGAGTGGCGTATAAATTACACTAAAATCTCTTTCCCAAACACCATTCCCCACCAGTATAACGACGTCGGAAGGATGAATGTGACTCTGCGGTACATCTTGACCGTATTCGGGGCTGTAGTGCGTGTCGTATTAACGGATTCTGCTTCTTTCTACTATTTAACTTGGGCTCCTAGATATCGATTCATTATCTTCTTTTCTTCACGCATGCAGAATATAGGCAAGCTATCTCGTTAGATACCCTCGCTCGTTTGCGCGGTGTTGTGGACACCGTACCGCCAATGCCTGATCGTTACTATCCCTCTTTTCGTGAGTCTTTTTCCTGCTTTCAGAAATTATTCATTTCTTATATCGGGAACATTATTTCTGCCAGAAAACGCTACTTTATCCACCAGCTACCGCGCAAATGCCACTTTTGTCATCCTTGCGCGAAATAGTGATGTCCAAGTGGGTACTAAGTATCCTCGTCGCGATGTTTGGTTTTTGATGCCCATGATCATGATCTACAGGGCACTGTTCAGAGCGTCCGGGAAATTGAAGACAGGTTTAACAGACGCTTCAGATATCCATATGTCTTCCTCAACGAAGAAGAGTTTACGGATGAATTCAAAAAGTGTGTGCAACATTTCCTGGTGAATGATACAGAATCTGACTTGTTCCAGCCGTATCTCGATATTAACGTCTGCGAAAATCGAGTACGGACTCATATCAAAAGAACATTGGTATCAGCCTAGTTTCATTGACGAGAACAAGGCCGAAGAAGGAAGAAACTATTTGATCAAGGAGGGCGTCATTTACGGGGGAAGTGTGAGCTATAGGAATATGTGTAGATTCAACTCTGGGGTATTTTGCTCTGGGTTTCTCTATGTCCATCTCTGCTCATTGTTAACCGCAGTTCTTTTTCCGTCATCCGTTAATGGAAAAATATAGGTGGTACTGGCGGATCGAGTATGTGTCGATTCAATTTGACTTGCCCGTGCTCACTCAGGACCCTGTAGACCCGATGTCCACTTCCATTGTGATATTCGATTTGATCCTTTCGCTTTTATGGAGGAAAACAATAAAGTATACGCCTTTACTATCGCCATGTACGAATTCGAGAAAACTATTCCATCCCTATGGGGCCATGTCAAAGGTTGGCCTTTTTATATCGTCCGTCCGTACACTTGTTAGTTCATTTCTGAATGCAGACTTTATCAAATTATATCCGGAATATCTGGCCAAAGACAATTCCATGGGATTCTTATCTGACTCGGATGGCGAGACTTACAACCTCTGTCATTGTAAGGTTTTCTTTCTCGCAAGAAATTGCATCGGACTGAATGTGTTGAGTCAACACTAGTTTGGTCCAACTTTGAGATTGCCGACATGTCCTTTTGGCGTGGGGAAGCATATACGAAGTTCTTTGAATACCTTGACCAGAAAGGTGGATTTTATTACGAGGTAGGTATTCGCCCTCTCCTTGTTCACAATCTCATCTGTTGGCTTTTTTAGCGCTGGGGGGATGCTACGATTCATAGTATAGCTGCTGCACTATTTGCTCCTTCGAACCAAATACAATTCTTTGATCAAATTGGGTATGAACACAACCCTTACACGCATTGTCCCCGAGACGAGGCCACCTGGAGAGAAGAGAAATGTACATGTGATCCAAAGCGGTCGTTTGGCGAGTATTTTTATTTGTACTACCCTTATCCGTTGATGCTAAATACCATGCGATTTCAGATTATGACGGTTATTCGTGTATGCGCAAGTGGGATAGAATAGTTGGCTAATCATTTAATCGGGAACTGGGCAGGCCTCAGCCATATTGCATTTCTTGGATTATAGCAACTAATTGCATCTTGTATGATCATCTATAGACACACTGTATTGTTACTATTGATATATGCTCAACCCAGTGACGAGCGAGGGCTGGCCGGTGTTATACTAACTGGCACGAGTGACCCCCTTCGATCGCGAAATGGGCGTCGAATTTACAGCGCTTTAACTGCGCTCGTACCACGGGGTCCCACGCGGGAATCTTCATTCTCAAATCATGCACGAGCCTCGTACAGGCAATTCTTCTTCCCCACTTATCAAGCTTCTTCCAGGGGCCCTTGACTGCGCGCCAGTCTTCTTCCATTTGGCATCAAGCTTCTGCCGGCTTTGACTGCGCTCAAGTCATCTTTTCCGCCGGAAACTGTTATCTCTTTTACTAAAGATCATATAAAAACTAGCAAAGATTACATCTTCCACCCCGTTAATTTCTGTACTCCGTGAAGCGACTCCTAGAATTCGTTTGTCTTTCTTCTCT
>JADNRY010000804.1:0-25681 GCA_015501585.1 Rhodocollybia butyracea
TCGCCTTTGTGTATCCAAAAGCTCTTGACTATGGGCGTCCTTCCTTCGATAATGGTTATCCTCTGTCTGTGCATTATAAAGATCTCGCTTTAGAAGTTTAATCTCGTCGTCCTTTGTGCTGTTTTCACGACGTGCTGTCTGGAGCTCCACTTCAAGGAATTGAGTTTGCTGGCTCGAAGGCTTTTGGGAGGCGTTTTCTCTAGGCCTCTCCTAGGCTGAGAGACTGCTGTGGCATCGGCCGATGAAGATCGACGAGCGCTTCGATGCAACTTTTCATCTCTATGACGTCTGGTGCGATGTTCTATTGCGTGGACGCTCTGCTCGACTGGCCCAATGGTGCAATGTGGAACATCTGCGGGCGGGCGGCGGGATGGTACATCGGAAGAGTCAGGATGAAAACCGCCTTTAGCATAAGGTGCGACTCCTTCGTGGAGTTCGCGGTCGTCTCTCCGTGTTTGGCCATGACTCGAGTAACGGTGTGCGTCTTCCTCCGAGTGAGGTGGGTTGCGCATTGGAGATCGAGTAGGTAGTAGATTCCAAACGAAACTGGTAGCATCGAAAACAATGGGCTAAAGCGAGGCCCAGTAAAATACTCACTTCTTACTTAAATTTTACCCCATAAACTCACATGCCTTGCAGCGTGTTGCTACTTAGAGCTACTTTGACATCTTTGAGCTCATCTTGACTCACTAGAAGGTTTTACTTACCAACCGCAGTTGCTTATTACCTCAAGTTACAGCCTTTTTACTTAAGGTATTCGAACTCCTTCGTACTCACTGTGGCTGATCTCTTTCTTTTACAATCATGTCCAAGCGCAAACCTTTCTCTGGCTCTCACCGAGGACTAGTTGTTGCTTTCGATGTCGGAACAACCTTTAGTGGTATTTCATTCAGGTTCTGTACTCGTGGTATTCAATTCAAAGTACGATATCTCAAGTCTGCTCCCACAGTGTGCTCGATCCTGGTGTGGTACCAGAAATCAAGAGTGTCAATAGGTCAGTCCTCACCGAGTAGGTTCTCGCAAGCTGTTTAGACAGTCGATAGGTTTCCCGCTCAAATTCCCGGTGGTTCATCAAAAATTCCTTCTGTCCTATACTATGACGCCATAGGAGTGGCGCGCGCAATTGGGGCGGAGACGCAGCTACCAATTATTATCGAACAAGCTGAGAACGAGCAATGGATAAAAGTTGAATGGTATGTTCTCTCTTTCTTTACTTCGAAAATTAGACTTGAGGATAACAAATATTTAGGTTCAAAATGCATCTTCGACCCAAGTCTTATGCTTCCAGCCTCGCCTCTAGGCACATCCCACCGCTTCCACCGAGTAAATCGTTGGTAGAAGTACTTGCGGATTTCCTCCGATACCTCTTGTCGTGCGTCAAGTCATTCATCGAGGAAACAGTGCTTCCCGATGGTGTCAGCTTCTGGGCTTCTGTTCAAAATCGTATCATCTTTGTTCTAAGTCATCCGAACGGTTGGGAGGGTTTGCAACAAAATTACATGCGACAAGCGGCAGTTCTAGCAGGCCTTGTTTCCAACAATATCAGCGACCAAGACCGCGTACATTTCGTCTCCGAAGGCGAAGCTAGTCTACACTTCTGTGTTAACAATGGTCTTACAATTGGCATATGTACCTCTTGGTATGCAATACCCAGATCGTTACTTACTAATGGCCGCTATTACAGGAAAACGAGGGAATAATCATTTTAGATGCAGGTGGGGGAACTATCGATATCAGTGCTTACTCCTCGTACGGATCCGGCGAAGCTATAGCCTTCCAGGAAATTAGTCGTCCTGAATGTAAGTGTACTTACCCAAAGTTATTCGCTAATTAATGTCCAATCAAAGGCTGCTTCGCTGGGTCGATCTTTGTCACCGAAGAAGCTCAACTTTATGTTCAAGGTATTACATTCGAATCTGATCTGCTTTTCAAAATTTACACTTTCCCTTGCAGATAAACTGAGAGGAACTCGGTTTTATGGCGATGTATCTGCAATAACAGACAGTTTTGACCGTACAAGCAAGTTGCAGTTCAGAAATAGCAAGGAAGCTTGCTTTATTAAGTTTGGGGGGCGAAGTGATACCGACCTTGCTCTCGACATTCGGTCTGGTCAAATGAAGATTCCGGGGTATGTTACTTACGTTTCCTCATATAATCACTCTACAGCGACTAGCTGTTACAGGTCCGACGTTGCACGTTTCTTTGAACCCTCTGTTAAAGCAGCCCTGAAGGCGATCGCGCAACAGCGCAGTGGCGCACGAAGGACTATAACGGTGAGTGCTTCAACTCCACTACCAAATGACGGTCTATTGATCGTTTTGTGTTCATACTCTGTGTTTCTAGTCGGTGGTTTTGCTGCAAGTACCTGGCTTTCGTCCAAACTCAAAGATGGATTGCAACCTCTGGGGTTGAGTATATATCGCCCGGATACTCATGTGTGAGTGTCTCGTCAGGTTCAAATTTTCCATCATTTACCATGTTCCATACCGTCCTACAGTAATAAGGCAGTATCCGATGGAGCTGTTTCGTTTTATCTAGATCATTTCGTTACCAGTCGCGTCTCTAGATGGTCCTACGGATTGCGCTGTTATATCATTTATGAAGCGAACAATGCTGAGCACCACGAACGAGGATACATTACTAGCACGGTGACTGGAAAGTTGCAAGTGCACAATAAATATTCGGTTATATTGCAAAAGGTCAGAGATTCTTTCTCAACAAACTGTGCTTACTTACTACAACTCTTTTCTTTGACAGGATGTGGAAATATCAAACGCCCAGGAGTTTCGTTCCTCATTTTGCCGTGAAACTACGACTTGTCTAAATAGCATATCTGTGGATATTTTGAAGTATGAAGGAATCAACAAGAACCCAGCTTGGACGGATGTGGATGCTGGTATGTCATGTTCGGCCTTTTCGCGCATCAGATATTAGATGTTGACGGGATTCGATAGAAATGTACTCAACAGCATGTATAGTGACTGCCGACGTTTCGCGAATTTCCCATACGACGCATCGAAAACCTGGGAATGGTTCGATATACTACAAAACGGAGTTCGATGTTATCTTGTTGTTTGGTTTGACAGAGCTGAAAGCTCAGATTGCATGGAAAGAGGGAAATGTAGGTTTATCGCTCTCTAGAGAATCTTCGCTGAACACTTCACTTAGGGAGTTGAGAAAAGGTACAACTCTAATACAACGCTGGGGAATCACAAAACTTACTTAAAGAATCTAGGGGTCCAGCGCAAGTAGTGTACGAGCTAGATTAACCAGAATTGCGTATACATAACGAAGCTCCTCGACGATCCTGGGCGAGCAAAATCTTTGATAAAATATGTAAAACGTAGGCTTCCCATAGTCTGAATGTTATGTAAAGCATTCTGTCAGCATAGCCAAACAAAGGGCAGATAGACTTGAACTCCAGTGTTGGTGTCGGCGACTAGATTCAGGTTGTTCCAATCGGAGCCGTCGCGGCTAAGTGGCACGTTAGAACCAATTGTCAGCCCCTTTGGGCAAGAAGTAGGGCTTCTACTTTTGAAATAAGCTACACTTCTGGGTATACCTTGCGCTGTTCTGGCTAGTCTTGTGAAAGTCCTGGAAAATCATCAATCTGTATCAAACGGAAGACATGAGTACAGCCTTGATCTCATGAAGTCTGGCTTGCAAGACTAAAGTACAGTGAAACTGGTATATGAAGAAGTTGTGAAGAAGTCATGTTCTACCAGGATGTCGTTAGTCCGAGTCAACTCGGAAGTTCAACGAGGTTTCTCGCTTAAGCTGTCAAACTTTTAGAGCGGACTGCCTCAGGCCTACTCGGAAGTAGAATCACTACATATGCTCAAGAAAAGAGCTACCAGTACCAGTACAACACGTTGAAATGGCGAATCGTTCTGGAATGTTACAATTATGTATATGCGATTAGCAGGAATAAACCTCCACCCCCGTCCCCGGACTTCTGAACCTATAGTTTTCATACTAATCTCTTACCCGAAAAAAGACTCCCGAAGAAACACTTTGGGTTTTAACAGCAGAGTCACTTTGTCTGGCCCAGCTGGATCCTTGTCTACCCTCTTCAGTCCCATTTCTGTGACGAGCAGTACAGTCCCGCTCGATGTTTCTCCACCATCTGCATCCTCCATGATCCGTGCGTCAAAGGTATACCCAAGGCAGGAATGTACAGCATCATATCTGTGGATGTAACGCGCTCGTTCATAGCTTCATCCAGTCCCCTTAGAAGTTTCAGAATGACAGAGACCTTTTCGGAAACCATAGATTTAATCTGCTTTTCAGACTCTGAATTCCCGTATGGCCACCGTTTTGCTACAACTAAAATCGCTTTTCATCCGCTCCGCTAGATCTTTCGCTAAATCTTTGAGACTAGGCTCCTGGTAAACCAAGCATTTTGTCTTTGCTCTGGTCAAAGATCTCCATATTCCAGACACCAAAACTTGCTCTGGAATTGTATGTCTCTTTAGTACGCCTCCGAATAGCATGTCATCGAGTTGTGCTGACCTTGCTTTGCTCGGATTTGAGCATATACATTATTGAGTGTTTTATCTACTAAGTCGTCCTTCGACCACTGGCGACAAATATCCTCCAATGCAATATTCAAGCTTGTTTGTAGTGCAGCTTGAATGATCGTGATGTTTTCCCCTTGAATCCCATTTCCCTCAGGCTGAAGGAGATCCTTCACCCCATCTCCCAATGCCCTTCGGACCTTTTCAACTGCTGAAGCATCATCCGAACGACGGTGTCTCCCACCACCAGGATGGGCTCCTTCGACTGTGTCTGTAATGACAGCAGCAGCCTGAAAGATTTCGGAATTAAGGGTGTTAAGTATTTTAATGATATCTCCACCCGAGTACGAGTCAGTCATGTTCAAAAATGCACGGACTCCCTGCAGTTCCTGCCTTTGTGCATCCAAAAGCTCTTGACTGTGGGCATCCTTCATTCGATACTGGCCGATATCTCTCTGCGCCCCAGAAAGATGTCGGTTCAGATGATCAATTTTATCGTCCTTTGTGTGGTTTTCACGTTGTGCTTTTTGAAGCTGCACTTCAAGCAATCGAATTTGCTTTTCGGCGGCGTTTCTCTCTAGGCTCCTCAGGGGCCGAGAGGCTGCTGTGTCATCAGCTGATGATCGATGCGACCTTTCATCTGTATGATGTCCGGTGCGATTTTCTATTGCGTGGACGTTCTGCTCGTCTGGTCCAATGGGATGATAGGGAATATCTGCATACGGACGACGGGCTGGAGCATAGGAAGAAGAGTCAGGATGACAACTGCCTTCAGCATAAGGTGTGACTCCTTTGTGGAGTTCATGGTCGTCTCTCCGTGTATGGCCATGACTAGAGTTATGGTCTGAGTCTCTTTCCGAGTGAGGTGGGTTGTGCATTGGAGATCGAGGTAGTAGATGATTCCAGCCAACGCCTTGTGGTACCTAAAAGGCTTTCAAGGAATCAGCCTACCTCTTACTCTGTAAAGTATCGCTGCTCTGCAAGCTGTTGCTACTTAAAGCTATTTTGACAGTTGGCATCTTTCGGCTCATCTTGATCTATCTTGATTCACTCAAACGTTCAATGCCTTTGACTTCTCCCGACAGAGTAGCCTTTTCAGATCATATATTTTGATGTAGTAGCCAAACTAATAGCTATGTGGACCTCAGCAGGACCCCGGAAAATACCACCTAAGGGTTTTCGCAAAAAATTCCGGTTCGGGGCAGAAATGTCCGAACCAAATTTGCTCTACTGTACCCAAAAATGTCCGAAATTCGAGTGCGCTTAGAAGTTTTAGCACCCGCCTATAGCCGTCAAGTTTTTCTCTCGATCAATCATAACAATGATACTGATATCCAACAGTCAGGATTGGGTTGGGCCTTTGTTTCCCATCACATCGGCTTGCATTTAATTCCACTCGTGAGTGACAGGGCGAGTGGAATTGAGCAGCTCTTTATGCAAAGCACTGTAGAGTATATGGTTATTTTTGAATTTCTTGGCAGGTCGGTTACAGATATGACTGGCGTCTATAATCCACAAAGGAGGTAAAAGAATCAAATTGTAAAATGATGTGTAGGCATCACAATTTCTGATGAGATCTGCCTCATGGATTTATGCAAGGTGGCTGAGGTCCTACTTCCTGATTTGAATGCATACTTGAATGTTAAAATAAGTTCCCTTTATGCTTTCGATAGAGGCTTCAAGTTATTACTACCTCAAGTTACAGCCTACTTGGGGTTTCCGAAATCCTTTGTACCAACTGTGGCACCACATTTCTTTTTGATACAACTATGTCCAGGCGCAAACCTTTCTCTGGCTCTCAACGAGAATTAGTCGTTGCTTTAGATATTGGGACAACGTTCAGTGGTATTTCATTCAGGTTCTGTACTCGTTACATTTAATTCAAGATACATATCTCAAGTTTGCTCTCGCAGTGTGCTCAATCCTGGTCTAGTACCAGAAATCAAAGGTGTCACTAGGTCAATCTTCACCAACTCGGACTGGTTCCCGCAGATCGTTTAAGCAGTCAATAGGTTTCCCGGTCAAAATCCTAGTGATTCATCAAAAATCCCTTCCATCATCTACTATGATGCCAGAGGAGTGGTGCGCGCTATTGGGGCTGAGACACAGCTACCAGCTACAATTGATCAAGCTGAGACCGAGCAATGGATAAAAATTGAATGGTATGCTCGGTGTTTCTACACTGTTCAAAAATAAACTTGAGATAATAACATATAGGTTCAAAATGCATCTACGACCCAAGTCTTATACTTCCGATCCTGCCTTTAAGAAGATCCCACCACTCCCACCGAAAAAATCAGTGATAGAAGTCTATGCTGATTTCCTCCGATACCTCTTGTCATGTGTCAAGTCATTCATTGAGGAAACGGTGCTTCCTGGTGGTATCAGCTTCTGGACTTCCGTTCAAAATCGCATCATTTTTGTTCTAAGCCATCCAAACGGTTGGGAAGGTTTGCAACAAAGCTACATGAGACAAGCGGCAGTTCTAGCAGGCCTTGTTTCCAACATCAATGACCAAGATCGCATACATTTTGTCACCGAAGGTGAAGCTAGTTTGCACTTTTGTGTCAACAATGGCCTTGAAATTGGTGTATGTACTTCTTGGTATATAATGCTACTTATTGATGGCTGCTATCACAGGAAAACGAGGGAGTAATCGTTTTAGACGCAGGTGGGGAACCATAGACCTCAGTGCCTACTCCTCGTCCAAAGCTGGGAAAGTTGTCACTTTCCAGGAAATTAGTCGTCCTCAGTGTACGTGTAGCAGTACTTCTCTGAACCTACCCAACAGATAATTGATGCTCAATCAAAGGTCACTTCGCTGGGTCAATCTTTGTCACTGGACTAGCTGAAGACTATGTCCAAGGTATTACACGAGTCCCGGTGTTCTGTTTCCTGCTCTGTTTCCCTCCATAATTTTTATGCTTTCCCTTACAGATAAACTGAAGGGAACTCGGTTTTATGGCGATATATCTGCCATAACTGACAGTTTTGACTGCACAAGCAAGTTGCAGTTCAGAAATAGCAAAGAAGCTTGCTTTATCAAGTTCGGGGGGCGAAATGACACCGACCTTGCTCTCGATATTCGGTCTGGTCAAATGAAGATTTCAGGGTAAGTACCTACGTTTACGGTTTCCTTAAGTAATCACTTCTCACTGAATAGCTATTGCAGATCTGATGTTGCGCGGTTCTTTGAACCCTCTGTTAGAGCAGCCTTGAAGGCGATTCTGAAACAGCGCAGCGACGCACAAACGACTATAACGGTGAGAACCTACCAAACCTCCGCTACCAGATAACCTTCTAATGATCGTTTTGTATCTGTAGTCTGTGTTTCTAGTTGGTGGATTTGCTGCAAGCCCTTGGCTGTTGTCTAAGCTTAAGGATGGGTTGCAACTTCTTGGATTGGAGGTATACCGCCCAGATACCCATGTGTAAGCGTCTTCAATTCAATATTTCCAGTACTGTTTAACAAGTTCTATAACGTTATTCAGGAATAAAGCAGTTTCCGATGGAGCCGTTTCATTTTATCTAGATCATTTCGTTACCAAGCGTGTCTCTAGATGGCCATACGGAATAAGGTGCACCGTGGGGTATGACAAGGACGATCCTGAGCACCAAAGACGAGGATACACTATTTCCAAGGCGTCGGGACGTCTCACGGTGGACAATACATACTCGGTTATATTGGAGAAGGTCAGGAATCTCCCAAACGCATAACTTGTGGTACCTTCATTTTTGTCGACAGGATGTGCAAATACAGGAAGAGCAGGAGTTCCGATCACCTTATTTTCGTGACACTGTCGCTCCTCTTAGAAAAATCTCTACGGACATTCTAAGATATGAAGGAGCCAGCAAGAACCCTGAATGGGCTGATGTAGATGCTGGTATGTTTGGCCTTATCATGTACCTTGAGAATTGCGTGCTTCAGATGTTCATAATCTTCAACAGAAATGTATACAACGGCTTGTACAGTGACTGCCGACGTTTCGCGAGTATCCTACACAACGCATCAAAAACCTGGAAATGGTTCAAAATACTACAAAACTAACTATGATATCATCTTGTTGTTTGGTTTGACAGAGCTGAAAGCTCAGATTGCATGGAAAGACGGAGATGTATGTTTATTTTCTCCCTGGAGAATCTTCACTGAACACTTCACCTTCATCCAGGGAGTCGAGCAAAGGTAGGCCGCTCTGAAAATGCTCTAGATCCATCAAACTTACTTGAACCCAGGGGTCCAGCGCAAGTAGTGTACGAGAAAAATTGAGGGCTAGAATCACGTATAGCGAAGGTTTTTGAAGACATGGAGAGAATTTGTTGATAAAATATATATTTAAAACAGACGGCCTCTCATATACACTTCCCAGACATACAGCGTGAAAAAACTTGAAAAATAATCCTGAGGAATGTTATATAGTTCCAAACTATTCGCAAAAATCATTGCAACCATTCAGCGCAATGTTACATTCATGTACTCGATTAGATTCCTAATTAGGGGAAGTCTGTAATGCTCACATTGAAGCACTCTTTCTTCGTATAAGTAATTTCAACCCACAATCGGGGCCAAGTCAAGCCGTCTCGACAGTCACAAATAAATACCGCATTATTGGGAGAAAAGGTGCAGCAGCAGAGTATACCACTCGCTCGGAAGAGTGTTTTCTATCCTTCTTTCCACTTGCGAGTGTGGGCCATCGCGCCAAGCGCGTGGCAGGTACGAGTCCTGTACTTAAAAGAGATTACTCTACTCTGCCACTTACAGTAAGCCTTACATCCAGAACTATCAAAAAGAAACACTGTATCTGATGGCATATACATAAAGGAACTCTCAACCCAAGTTCAAGTTCCTCCTCTCCAGTCAATCCTAGTGAGACAACAAATGATCAGAAGTCTGACGAGGGTCATCCGCAAAAGTGTAGGTCAACCGTATGCGGTGACAGGGGGGAACGAGGTCATACAAGCTGTGCACAGCTTGCAAGGTTGGCGTACCTTGTGCTTGAGTATAAGTACGCTTCTTTTTACTGAATGGTTACAAGCGCTTACAAGGTACGCAAGATTACGAGGCCATACAAGCCCTTACAAGCTCTACAGCCATTACAAGGCATAACAGGACCCTTTGACCATAAGTACTGAGCAATTGATATTTGGGCACTTGATACTATTCCTGATGAGACGAAGACCAGTGTGTTTGAAATAGAATATAACAAGCATTGAAGCAATGAGCAATGAGCAACTTGTACATGAGAGTGAAAAAGCATGAAGTTACGGCACAAGAACGAAATAGTACAGCAAGATTTTGAACTCGTACGTGAGGGCAAAAAATGTATGAAACAAGGAGACTGAAACTACATTTAATATTATGGCAGCAGTGTCAAATAGATACAAGAAGTCCGTACATGAGTGAAAAACACGAGCATGAAACAATCCGAGAGCAAAGGAAAATCGGAGATCAATGGCATCAGCAGCAGCAAGGTCAACGGTGGCTGCCAAACATTGCATTTATCGTGCTTTGTGTGCAGTACAAACGATTGACGTAGTTGAAGGACGGAAAGTGCAAAGTAGGCCTGAGTAATGCTTGAATCACTAACAGCATCGAGCATTACTAACCGCATGGAGGGACAGTAAACTGAACACCCACCTGAAGGCCTGAATGGCCAGTCACCTTTCACATCCCATTCCTCACCACAATCATACCATCTAACAGAGAGCTAGGACTGAAGAAAATTGAGTTGGAAAGGTGATTATCAGTGAAGCAGCTGGTGAAAGAATCACCTAGTAGGTAGCCTTGGAGGAGACTGCACTCTGGGATATCCTTGGGATTATGCATATAAAACCCAGCATATATGCGATGAGACCAGGAAAAATGCACATACTCTGAGTCCACATATCCCTCATCTACCGCATTTCACCTTTCTGTTACGACCATGCCGCACCGGCATCTCTCGGATCATCGCCGGATCACCTCTACTATCATCCCAGCACCATTCCGATTCCATCCCGTCTATTTCCGTCATCTTATCTCTTTTCGTTATCTTCCTATCTTATCTCTTATCTTCGTCCGATGACGTACCGCCATCGGACCTTTCGGATTACTTTCTAATTGGTTCTTATTATCTTTCGATTATATTCCCTTTCCGATCTATTGAGTATTATTGTCTTATGATTGTATTACTTACTTCGGTCTTCCGTATACGTTTCCGACTATTGTCTTCTACCGATCCGGAGGCCCCGGACTCCTAGTATATAAGTAGTACAACCTTGTACAGTAGTCCTCAGTTTAAATATCAACTTGGATAAACCAGACCTTCTGTCTGACTAAGTTCCGCCCTAGTCTATCTTTCTTCCATCTTACTCGTCGGCCAGTACATCAGCCGAATCTATCTTTGTCTCCTGAACTTCATCTCGGGACTATTCGGCGTGACGAGGGTCTAGCTAATAGCTATACCGCACGTCCCACATCTTCTTCGAACTCCGATATCGGTCTGAGACCTACTTCATCAATACATACCTTTCGGATACTGATCGGATCCCTTCGGTCTTGCATGATCTTAACAGTATATTTAAACTTGTACTCGTTAATGCCGTATCTGACAAAACTGTTTTTTTTAACAAATGCCTCCAAGAAAACCTCCTAGAATTCGGACAGTCTCTGAGACTCGGATCCAACCAACTGAGACCCCAAATCCTTTTGTGGCCAATGCTCAGTCATTTGTGCCTTACAACAATTCTGTGTCTGCGACCGGAAACCCTTGCCGACGTGGCTCGGGTGGATTCGGTCCTGCAACAGCTGTTCCAAATACTTCTGTCTCTACTGAGGCAGTTCTAGGTAACATCAACATCGATCAATACAACATTAAAGAAATCCCCAGTGCAAGTGGTCCTGCACTAATCCTCACTCCTCGTTGTGGAAGAATCGCTCCGACTCCTCCTACTTCCTTCGCTGAACAGCTCCAAGGAGCTTTGTTCACAGGCAACCGGTCTCATACTACAACCATGTCCGACCAGCCTCTGATCGTGGAGCAACCGGGAGAACCGGAGCCCAAAGGAGAAACCCATGGCTCAGTTCATGGTAACGACAATCCCAACAATGGAGGTGGTGATGACCCGAATCCCGGTAGATAAGCTCGGTAATATTTGGATGATGGAGAATGAGCAGGTTCGAAAATACAACACCCGATTCAACACGCTGGCGGCAATGACAGGATGGGATGACGTCGCCCTTAAGTGGGCTTATCAGCGTGGTTTGGCGACTAGGATCAAGGATGAAATGGTTCATGGTCCAACACGGCAATGCTTTCGGCATACCGCGCCAAAGTGCTTGAGATTGATAATCGGCACTGGCGGCGCGAAGAGGAACGTAAAAGAGAGGTTGCAAGTTCTTCCGGAGGTGGCTCCGGCGGTAAAACTTCCTCTCCGATGAAAAAGGGTTCTTTGAACTCTTCCTCTCAAAATAACTCTTCACAGAATTCCGGTTTTAACAAACCAAACAACGCCCCCCAAGGCTCCGGGCAACAACTGAAAAAGCCTTGGAACAACAACAACAAATTGGGCCCTTCGGGTTCCGGTTTCAACAAATCTGCATCTTTGGTCAGTTCTGCACCGAAGCCTTATGCCAACCTTCTCGGCGCCAATGGACACCTCAAGCCTTCAGAAGTGGAATGCCGAAAGAAGGGCGGTTTGTGCATGATTTGTGGTGGAAAGCATAAAGCGGAGAATTGTGATAAGAAGCGGTCCGGCGATTCTCTTGCCCGGGCCACTTTGACCAAGGAATCTGCGACTAATCCGACCGATACCGGTTCGGAAAAATAGTCCGCGGCTCCTGGACCCCGGTATGAAACGGGAGCTGCGTTGATCAGGTTTGTGCCTCTGGGGAAGTCTATCTCAACGCGTCCGCTCTTTCCGATTATGAACAATCACTTACAATTTCTTTTCTACTGAATTCCTCTTCCCGAAGATTCTGATGAATCTTCCACTCTTTTAAAGTTTATTACTCTCGTAGACTCCGGTTCTACCGATTGTTTCCTTGATTCCCGTTATGTCAATTTAAACTCTATTCCAACCTCTTCGATTCCGCCGATCAATCTCCGACTTTTTGATGGTTCTCTTTCTCCAAAACCAATTTCCAAAGTTGCGACTTTGGAAGTTCGGTTTCCATCCGGCGAGCTGCTACCTCTGGCATTTTATGTCACTTCCTTGGACTCATCTTGTAAAGCTGTTTTAGGATACAGTTTCTTGTCCTGCTACAATCCGTTGATTGACTGGGTCACCAGAACTATTACTTTCCGTAACACCAAGCACCCTGTTTCCGCTCAGACGTCTTTGCTTTTTGGACCCGAGTTAGGACTGACAGCACCGGTTTCATCCACGAAACCACCTACTATCCCGATTCGGCCGGCACCTTCTCCACCGACTCAAACTCGCTCTCGCCAACCTCGTCCTCTATCAGAGAGGTTTCCTTTTGAACCAATCTATTCCTACCCTTCAGTTGCGCAAATGGCTTCGCATTTAGAGACTGCTGAAGTTGATATCGCACTATTTGGCGCCGCCGCCTTCCATAAGGCTTGTCAAGATTCAGGTAGGGAACTGACTCTTCTCCGGGTTATTGACCCCAAAGTATTGGCACACTATGCAGCATCTGGTCCTTCGGCCAGGAGTGCTTCTTCCGAGGCACTTCTGATCCCTGCAGACTACCTTGACTTCGCCGACATTTTTGATGAAGTCGCGTCCAAGGTTCTTCCTGAACATTGTTCTTGTAACGCCTCCGCCTCTCCATAATCACCACTGACCGTATCCGGTGCATCCTAGACGCCGCCGATAGACCAAACGGTCTATCTTATCATTCTATTTATTATTAATTATATAATAAATCCATTACTATAAGTATCGTACGATTACTTAAGAGTCTAGTCAGTCTTTTACACCGTCGTACACACAATAGTATCCTATTTGTCGTGTTCACCGGTGTTCTTAAGGACTTTGCCCATAGGGCGTGTTATACTTTTTTGAACATCAAAAAATTACTATTGTGTGAATAACACAAAGCTATTAGTTTAACAAGCTAAAAACAGTTATACTACCAAGTATAACAACCACTATTCCAACTCACATCACAAGCTATACAAAACCCGCTCCATTTTCTGTCCCGCTATATCATTTGCTGTCTCAATGACCTCTTGAAATCAATCAGAGAAGTCATATCGGAGCGTGCGCAATCGCGCACCTTCCATTCATGGTGACATGTCACCACAATCAATCTATTCAGTCGCATCAGCGACTCATTCTGTGCATGTGTCTGAAGGACGGCACTACAGGCAGGACAAAAGTCCACCTAAAGAACAGTTTATGACTATTCGTAAGAAACAGCCAACCCGAGAGGGTTTAAGTGAGATTTCTTCTGCACTACGAGATGTAGCGGCATCACTCGACAAGAGTACGCAAGTACTCAATTGTATTCTCAATATAACTGAGAAATGGGATGCATCTAGCATCCAATCTAATGAAGAAAGATCTTCTTCATTGAGAAACAGCAATAGAATCACTATTGCTGCACCCACACCGAGACGGCTGCCGTCACACCACCGGTATTGCACAACGCAACACCATATATTCATACTGAGACAAACAACTCGGTACGCCAATGGCATGAGACTGTGCCCAAGGCACCGTCAGTCCAACAATCACTGTTGGACAAACAGTATTCACAAGGGATGACCAAGTCACCCCATCATGTTCCTGTATTTCGACAGGAATACGCACCAGTGTCAGTAACTACACTGACACCCATCAACACATCCCACATGAGAAGGAGTCCCAATGTGGAGGCAGCATCTCAGACACTGCGAGGTCCCAGGCCATTACCTGTGACCAAATCCCACTCACCGCAAAGCGTGGTGAACATCAACAATGAACCGAAGTTACCTCATAACTTCAGTCAGGTAGTAGCGATACCACCACAGGAAAGTACAATGTACTTACCTACTGCAAGGCGCCAGTGGTACCCAATATTATTATTACACCTCCAGTAGTTGTACTGAACACTACTGGAGATCACTCCAGTATGGGACCGCAACACGGTACCCTTCCGGTAGTTCCTACTACCATATCCATCTCCCTGGCAACACAAAGTGTTGCCCATCCGGTAGTACACACTACCGTAAGACTGCCCAAATTGCCGCCCAGCAATGTGCCAGAGCCAAGTTCAATGCCAGTACCAACGGTATCGGCCAAGTTGCAACCACAGCCGCTTCCTTGGGAGTAGCTAAAGATTGGATGAGTCGCATAGCGATTCAACGCCAACATAAACCAGTCTCCGAGATTTTGGATTCGCGCCATCTGGGCTTCCCGACCAAATGGTGGGATATAATGTCGACGGAATACCGGTTGATAAATTGACTACTCCCAGAGAAATCTGGGATCGATTTTACATTCCACCTGCTGAGTCCTTTCCAGGACCAAGCAATAATGCCGGAGCGAAAGCGCCTAGCAAAAAATCCGTGAAGGGGGAGGAAGCACAAGAGTGCTAAATCCAAAGCCGCAAATGCAGCCATGGTCGGATGAATCATCTGACTCTAGTGATACCGAGTCAAATACTGACTCTTCGTCTGATGCCTCTTGGCTAGACAAATTTGCTACCCGTAAGGGTAAAATTACTCCTAATGAGCGCCGTAAAATACTGCGTTCACTTGCATCTAAGATGCGAGAAACAACAGGTGACGACAAACGTCGTTCCCGATGGAAACACAAGGTACACAAAGTGTACCGAAAAACAAATTCAAGATAAGGTAGGGAATCCTATCCCTCCCATTGAGAGCCATAAAGCTCTTAAAGTTCCATCTCCGGATGTCGATGTCTTCGAGCGGTGGCTAATGTCACTTCTCCAATGGATGGTAGTCAACCGCATGTGCGGTGATGATTACGATGTTACATGGACTGCTGTGCTTGGCATGTTTCTAAAGGGCAAAGCCCTTGACTGGTATAATGACGAAGTCGCTGGTATACACCGCACTGTCCTTAAGTGGACATTTGAAGGCGCCATCATTGGTGTCTTTGATCGTTGCATTCAAGCAACGACCATTCATCAAGCTGCACGGCAGTTTGACCTTATTGAGTATTCACCCGATACGGGTGTGAGGGATTATTATTCCTCACTTACACGATGGGCATCACGGATGCTCCAAACACCGGATGATGCAACAATGCGGAAACGGTTCATTGAGGGATTACCCTTCAATATTATCAGGCAACTCACGAACGAGGGGATCGTTCCGGAGTATGCCAAATTAGAAGTGATGGTCAGAGCCGTCACACGCATTGAGGACCACACGGCCCTCACTAAATATTATGTCTCTTCTAGGAATAGAGACGATGAACTTGAATCATCAGAACACCCGACGAGTCGAACACCGAGAACATTAAAAATGTTCTTGAGCCAATCGAGGAGGACACCTCCTTAAGTATCGGAAAGGATAAACCTTCCGAATGATTTATTGGGTTATTCCGACGCCCAGGTAATATGCCTTACCTGGGCATCACTACTTATCCTCAGCCTGGATTCTCACTGAGAATCCTCATTAAGAATACTCGGAAACTTCCGAGTCTGCGCGTTGAACATTCGGACATTTCTGAATCAAATCATACTCTAGTGGTACGCCCCACTACCGTTTGATTTGGACAAGTCCGAAAATCTGATGCGCCGCATCAATTAAATCCCGTACTTGATGCGGGAGCATTCTATGTTAAACCAAATTAGAAATGGTTTGGATGGTGATGATGTCATTACCATTTTCGATTCACATCCCTGATGTTAATCTGGTGGGGGAGGGTGTAACGCTCCGCCTCTCCATAATCACCACTGACCGTATCCGGCGATACGGTCATCCTAGACACCGCCGATAGACCAAACGGTCTATCTTATCTTTCTATTTATTATTAATTATATAATAAATCCGTTACTATAAGTATTGTACGATTACTTAAGAGTCTAGTTAGTCTTTTACACCGTCGTACACACAATAGTATCCTATTTGTCGTGTTCACTGGTGTTCCTAAGGACTTTGCCCATAGGGCGCATTATACTGACTGTGTTCAGGCGCAAGGGCGCCTATCACTCTCGCCCCAAAACTGTATTAATGGTCATCGTGCTATTCATTAGTGCTGGGTATAGAACTGTGACTTATCATACCAGCCTGTATAATATATGTATCATACATATTGTACCTCAAGCCTCTGAGAAACCATGTATAATATGTATACAAGTCTGAGGGTGGTCTGAGCCCTCTGAGTACTCTAAGCATGGTCAAGTAGCCCGAGGATGCAATTTGCCAATGAAATATTCAAAAATCCCAGTACTTACTAGTGGTTCACTATTCAATGCTCAAAAAGGACGAGTAGGACAGGTTGAACAGCGCGGCACATTCATTTCTTGACAGTGATGCATTTGGCTTAGTTGGCAAAGTCATGGAGCAAATCTTGGATACTGACCTAGACTGACCTGCCTTGACCTACCTCTGCGCGCGGGTTGACCTACCTTCCATAAGTTGAGCTAATCTCACCTAGAGATTGATAAGTTTGTCCGTGGGAGGCAAACGGTATGTCATGGTAGCCATTCATTATTATTATACATGTATTATATGTATAATACCTCAAAAAAAATGCCTGCGGCGCTTGTATAATACTTATTATACCTTAATTACTTACAAGACACGGAGCCTCTTCTATCATACAGTATCATACCAAGCCAATTCAATATCATACCCAGCACTACTATTCATGTTCCTGGTATCGACCACCTTGTTTATACTCCACATATACCAGTTTGCAGTCCAAGTCAAAGGAATTTACCTCAAGAGTATGGTTAAGGGTCAGTCTCTAACTGAAAAAGGCGCACCTTCAGCCGTCTTAAGTGACAAGGTAGATTTTGCAAGCGATATCCTTTTTGGATTTGAGGTTCATCAATCTTTTTCTTCAATTAATCCGTATAGTCTGTTGGATATTCGGTCCGCGGTATATGGCCGCCAGTATGTACAGCTCCAATACCAAGTAGATATCAGACCCAAGTTCTTATCATTTGTTTTAACTTTTATTTCATTGATACGGATTTCTACTTATACTGTATGTATCGACGTTCCCTTCTTTTCCTCAGCCTTCATCACTTCTGGCTGAGGTATGTCTATTATACTTATGCTCTATGTCCATTATGCTCATACTGTACCTATAGCTTAGTTGTACATCGTACTAACGTGTCTCTTAGGTATGGTAATATGATTAAGCCTTCATCCACTTCTGGCTGAGCTTAGTTGTACATCGTACTAACGTGTCTCTTAGTTCCAACAGGTTATGGGCCCCCGAGTCCGCCTGATACAGCCAGCCTTATAGTGATTACCAGAATTGAATCTTTTATCTTCTCTTCCTGCATAACCCTTGTCTCTATCGATGTCTACTACCCCTTCCGCTCCTACTACCCAACCTACTCAGACTACTTCGAGTACACAGACCACTATGACCGCGCTGACTATTCCGAGTGATTGGACCATCCCTAGTGGTGGAAATTTGCTCTTCCCTCGTGACACTAAGCTCAAAGGTGAAACAAATTTTTTGTCTTGGTCTGCCGTCTTCCTCGCTGGTGCTCGCACAGTAGGATGTCAGTCTATTTTGTCAGGCACGCTTGTTTGTCCTCCCGATACCGACACTAAGTATCTTATCTGGCAACGGATGGATTTCTTATATGATGAACATGCTTCTCCAGTGTATCTCTGAGAGCATGGTCAGCATGGTAGAAGGTCTTACGAGCGCCGCCGCCTATAAACGACTTTCGGGTACTTATGGTCCTCAGGGTTCTGGTCTCATTATGATGTTCTTCTCCCAACTCACCCGCCGACTTCCGCTCCAGCATAGCTTTGATTCTTTGTCTGCCCATCTTCAGGGTTTCAAATCTGCTCTGCAGGATATCCGGAAAGCTGGGTATGTTGTGGAGGAAGGGTTTGCCTCTGCTATTCTTGTCACTACTCTCCCCAATGAGGAAGGTGCGACCGGGTCTTGGCACACCTGGATCCGCAGTTTCTCTCTCACCTCCAGCACTACTCTTGAGTCGACTGTCCAACAGATTTTAGGTTCTTACCGTTCAGCTCATCCTGACGAGAACTCTAATTCCGGCATGTCAAAACGTAGAAGCCGCCGTCGCTGTGCTCGAACGCTCTATGCGGCCCATGGAGATTATTATTGTGTCAACTGCCACACTCCCGGTCACACCAAGGATTTTTGCCGTAAGCCCGGTGGTGGGAAACATGCTATGGAGGCTAAGGGAGGTAACAGAAAGGGGAAAAATAAGAAGAAGGGCAAAGAGAAAGCCCACCATGTGGATAGTGGGGGAGGAGGTGAAACTGAGCAGTCTAACTCATCACATTTCGTAGAATCTTCTTCGGGCGCCAATATTATCAATTTCTCTGCTTACCCGGTGACCAAGACTTCTACAAATGTGAATTCCTCCCAGCCTATGTCTAAGTCAGTGTATCCAGCTGGTACTACTGCCGATAGGCCTCCCATCATTATCGACTCTGGTACTACATCTCACATTCATTCTGTTCGTGCCAACTTCACATCTTTCCACCATCCGGCCATTTCTCAGAAGGTTACTGGATTTGGTCATGGTACTATGAAGATTGCAGGTCGAGGTATAGCCGTTTTTCTTGCGCGTTGTTGCCATCGTCAACTTGTCCGTCTCAATCTGAAGGACACTGCTTTCGTTCCTGACTCCTCTCCTACCCTCATTTCCGTTTCCCGACTCGACAAAGCTAAGTGTTATACTGTCTTTGGCGCAGGGAAATGTGTAACATTCAGTAAGGATGATGCTGGTACTTTTATCCAGCGCCTTATTGATGAGGAGGATGTTGTTTTCACTGGAACGAAGGACGATTCTCAACTTTATCACCTTGACTCTGCTCCCTCCACCTCTGTGTTTACATCTTCCACCTCGGACAAACCTCTGCTTTACTCCAAACTGGTTCAGCTTCATAACGAGCTTGGGCATTTGAACTATCCCGCTTGTCGTGACTTGTACCGTTCGGGTACGCTTGAGGGGATGACCGTGAAAACTTACGGCCTCAGAATTGGCTGCAGAACCCCCCATCTGTGACGCCTGTGCGCAGGGAAAGCTCACCCGTGCGCGCTTTCCTGAATCGAACTCTAGAGCTTCAGAGCCACTGGGCCTAGTTCACTCAGATCTTTGGGGACCAGCTCCGGTCTTGACCACGACCGGCATGGGGTATCTCATCACGTTTCTTGATGATTGCTCCCGTATGGCTTGGGGTTACTTGCTTCGCCGCAAGAGTGATGCTTTTACTGCTTTTAAGCAGTGGTTAGTTGAAGTAGAGAAGGTAACCGGCAAAAAGTTGAAGGTTTTCCGCACTGACAATGGTGGGGAATATATAACCAACGAAGTGGCGCGATTGGATGAAGGAGCACAGTATCCGCTGGGAAAAGACCGCTCCTTACACTCCTGAACAGAACGGCCGTTCTGAGCGCCTCAATCGTACAATTTTTGACCGGGTACGCACTATCCTTATTCACTCTCAACTTCCTCTCTTCTATGTGGGCTACGCTGTCTGGTACATTCTTAATATCCGTGCCCGGACTTATGCTAGTCCTCTACCTAAAGGGGAGACACCCTATCATCTCTGGTACAAGAAGCACCCTGACCGTCAAAAATTGCATTCTTTTGGATGTAAAGTTTGGGTATACAACAACTCACAGGAGCATAAACTTGACGCTCATGGTACTCCTGGTATTTTTCTAGGTTTCGACGAGACTCGGGTGGCGTACTATGTGTACACGCCAGGTAAAGGTGTATGTTCAGCAATCTCTGTGAAGTTTGATGACAACACTAATGGAGATGGACTTTTGAGCGCCGCGGGGGAGTCCTATGATTATTCGTCTCTCAAAAATCCTACTTATAAAGATGACGATGAGTTTTCCCCTATAACCGCTCCATCCGCTCTCCCACCTGACCCTCCTGTTCCTGTTCCTCCTGCTACTCCTCCACCTTGTGCCCTCGTCCTAATCCCCACATGCCTTCTGATGCTACACCTGCTAAGACTCGCTCTCATGCGAGAGCAGAAGTCCAGCCACAGATTGATGAGGATATTCCTCCGCATGTTGAGCTTGATATGGATGATAGCGGGGATGAGGGGGAGATGCCCGAACTGGCTCATATCTTGAGTGGTGAAATTCCATTCAATGTTTCGCAGGCTCTCAACTCTCCCAATCATGCAGAGTGGGAAGCCGCTTGTCATTACGAGCTTAACCAGCTCTTGGAGACTGGGACTTACTCTCTCGTTCCACCACCTCCTGACCGTAAGGCCATTGGTACACGCTGGGTCTTCGCTATCAAGCGCAATGCCGACACTCAGGCCATTGAGGTCTACCGAGCTCGACTTGTAGCTCAGGTTTTACCCAAATTCCGGGTATTGACTTTGTTGATATCCACACTCCGACTGCTTGTATTGAATCCATTCATGGTATTGCAACCATAGCAGCCATCCAGGATTGGGAAATTCATGTCATTGATGTGAAATCTGCTTATCTTAATAGCACCATCCCTGATGACCAGCCAACGTATGTGAAGCAACCACCCGGATTTGCAGTCAGAGGAAAGGATTTCGTGGTTTGGAAGCTTAACAAGGCACTCTATGGACTTAAGCAGTCTGGTTTTCTCTGGTATGAGAAACTAAAAGTGTTTTTGGTTGAACTTGGCTTTCAGGTTTGCATTTCCGATCCTTGTGTCTTCTTTTCGTCGTTCTTCCGATGGAATAATCATCATTGCAACTCACGTCAATGATCTAGCTCTCTTTGGTTCCTCCATTCTACAGATTATTCAATTCAAGGATGAGTTCCATACTCATTTTGATATCTCGGATAAGGGGGAGATCTCTCAATTTTTGGGTATGACTGTTACTCGTGATAGATCTGCTCAAACCATTTCCTTTTCCCAACATTCCTACATCTTGTCTCTCATTTTGTGTTTCCGACTCGATGATGCTCACCCCATTGGAACACCCATGGAAAAGACGGTATTGTCCAAAAGCTGATTGTCCTTCTGATGATTCTCCTGAACAGAGAGAGATGCGCTTGGTGCCCTACGCTGAAGGTGTTGGTTTCTCTCATGCACGCCTCCACTCGAAGGCGCCCGGACATCACTCGCAGCACCCAACAAGTAGCCGCAGTTCATGCATAATCCCAGTCATATCCACTGGAAAGCAGTGAAACGGATTATTCGCTATTTGAAGGGGACTGTTGACTTCGTCCTTGTCCTTGGTGGCAAGTCACTCCTTTTCTTTGCCTATACCGACTCCAACTTTGTTGATCACCTTGAACATGGTCGTTCGGTGTCTGGCGCCGCCCTCACTTTCGGTACAGGTTGTTTTTCCTGGTATACAAGGAAACAGACTGCTGTTGCGACTTCCACCAGTGAAGCTGAATATTATGCAGCTGGATCTTGTGGTAGGGAAGTTGTTTGGTTCCGCTCCCTTCTCCAGGAACTCGACTTCACTCAACCTGAACCAACTCAGATGTTTGTTGATTCATCTTCGGCTTTGAAGAACATTAATTCCGACCAAGTCACTAATGCAAACAAACATATCAAAATTCACCACCACTGGATTCGTGAAGCGGTTCATTGCGGTGATATTCAGACAGCTGTTGTTGCTTCTAGGGATAATGTCGCCGACATATTCACCAAAGCTCTTGATGGTGAAACTCATCGACAGGCAACTCGACTACTGGGACTTGTCCCAATGCATTCTCGTTGAGGGGGAGTGTTGGATATTCGGTCCGCGGTATATGGCCGCCGGTATGTACAGCTCCAATACCGAGTAGATATCAGACCCGAGTTCTTATCATTTGTTTTAACTTTTATTTCACTGATACGGATTTCTACTTATACTGTAGTATCGACGTTCCCTTCTTTTCCTCAGCCTTCATCACTTCTGGCTGAGGTATGTCTATTATACTTATGCTCTATGTCCATTATGCTCATACTGTACCTATAGCTTAGTTGTACATCGTACTAACGTGTCTCTTAGGTATGGTAATATGATTAGCCTTCATCACTTCTGGCTGAGCTTAGTTGTACATCGTACTAACGTGTCTCTTAGTTCCAACATAGTCAACTTGATATCTATGGTGTTAGTTTTTGATTGGAGATGCGGTGGTTTTATGGAGGACTTGGGCAGTTTGGTCCCCTCATGGGTCCCCTACTAGTACGCATTCCATTGTCATTGTTCCTATTGTTTTGTGGATCTCATCGTTCGGTGTGTATACACTGAGCAACGCTGGCGGCACTGATGTTTATCTGATCATACTACTTGAAAGGGTGCCTTCTTGCTTGGGTTATTACTCGCGTGACTCAGGCTATTGAGCCTTTGCACTGGTTAGACTTTAATTTCCGCAATGACGACCCTGAGTTTCTATTGCTCACAAATTACATTCTTTCCTTGGTTGTAAACGGGGTATCAACAATTCTAACAGGATACAAGGCATGGTGCGTGAACAAACCTTGAATACTTAGCTTTACTGAATTGTCTGTGGATAGGAAACATCGTAACCTAAAAAGGATTCCTTCACTGTTTTGTCTGTACCAACAAGGGCTGGAAGAACCCTTGCATTGTTGGTGGAGTCTGGAATGATCTACTTTGTGTTATTTGTGAGTGAGGCTGATTCCATGATACATTTTGTCCATGCTTGGAGCTCTAAGATGGGCGATTCAGAGCATACTATTCTTCGACTTTGTTCCTAACCCAAATACTGCCGGAATCGCGGCATCAATTATTGCAAGCTTAGGAGACCAAGTTATGGTATGAATGTCAAATGTTCCTTCGGAGACAAAAGTTCAACTTCTTCACATTCCAATCAGAGTTTGTACCGACCTTAATTATCATTCTTGTACAGAGGGAACAGACAATATGGGACTCAGCTGAAGTCTGGGAAGCTATTACAACCGTAGCCTTTGAACCAGGTACCCACTATGAAGATATAGTAGTTTGATAAGTAACTTAAGATAGAAGTAAAATCAGCGGTGTCCTAGTCTAGGTTTGTATTAGGCCTAGTTCAACTTGGGAGCTCTCACTCTCGCGATTGGAGTGTGAATAGGTTTGGCCACCGGTGCAGGAAGTTGGTGAACGATTCCAAAATCTTCGAGGGACGCCGTATTTCTGGTAGACTTTTTTCGGAGCCCATAAATTTCTATTCAGATCATGAATATTTTGTGTTCCGTGGGGAGGTAGTCTCGCAAGCCAGAATTCACGTCACGAGAGTGAAGAAAAGTCGTTAGCGGGGAGATGCATTTACAGGCTACAAGCGGCCTACATGGAACCATTAACCAATACGAAGAGAATCAAAGCCCAAATTAACGCAGATACTTTATCGAATATCCACCAACGGATGCCATCTGCGACTAATGTGTATAGAGGATGCTACCTCCTGGTACCAAGAAATCTCGTCATACCAACGTCATACAGAGGCGCATGCAGGAGTACGGATCATACTTCAAGGAACCTTCCTTCTTAACTTCATCTCCAACGCTAACCCCTAGTGCTCAAATCCAGTTATAAAACTCCTCGTAGACTTATTCCTCCTGCTAAAGTAAGTCCCTTTGCTCCAGTCAGTCAAACTGTCGACTTGTAATTACAATCGTAATTACAACTGGGTTGCAGCCCCCGCCTTCCAACACCATACTCTCTAGTCGCGTCTCATGGGGTTCGAGTTAACGGGCCAGAGTGCATTATCGTACCCCGAACTCTCCGAGCATGTTTCCGAAATCCGGATCCCTTCGAATCTGAGAGATTACAGCACATAGCTTAACTCAGGCAACAGGAGAGTCGGGAATATCGGTGTGGCGGCTTTTGTCATGGAATCCTATGTGAAGTGCCTGGCAGGAAGATTCGAGGGTATGTCAGAGGATGCGAGGAAGTCAAGGTTCCAGAGTACAGCCGACTAGCACGCGGTTGAACGTTGGCTTCGGAGTCCGGACATGGTGGTTGTTACGTTGTAAGCAACGCGCGAGCGGTTCACGTTGGCCAAGAAGTACAATTGACATTAGTAGCATTGTTGCTTCCAACTGAAATGCGAATCATTGGGCCTTGGCAAACTCACGGTCTGAATTTTGAATTTAGCCAATGATATAGATCCTATATTTAATGCAGATTTAATGGTATCTGTAAAGAGGCACTTGTTTAGATGCATAATCCTTCCAATCCTGCAATGCTATGTTCCCAACGAACCGCCTTCAGCTTTCACCGACAAATCCTTGAAAAAGTACTCCACTATTTCGAGTACAGACTCGGGCCATGCACCATTATTCTCCTCGTAATCTTCCACGAGTGTTTCCAGTTTGACATACTCTAATGCACACTCTGACCGTTTTACTACCTCTTTCAGCTTACCAAGAGGGGTGGCAGCTGCAGAAGCTCCTTCCACTGATCATAATCAACAAGGTCGACCAGTGTAGCATGTAGCCTGGCCAATTTGGGGAGTGTAACGCAGTCCCAGACCCCGTTATCAATGTAATGATAATCCATGTGCCCACCGATTGTCAAGTTTGATAGCGAGGATTGGCAGGGGATTTGTTTAGCTCAGGGTTACCTCCGAAACGGAAAGACCGGAGTGTCAAGGACTCCAAAAGGGCACATACAGAGTAACCTAGCAAGAGATACGCCGCTGTAGCGGTCGAGTTCCAAGACTTCAAGTTACGACTCGCTATGACATCTGTGTATGACTCGGAGAGCTTTGATAGTTTCAGTTTCTGGAGAGGAGGGCGACACTCCAAGATTGGATTTAGGACTGGATCTATCCAATACTCATCCCATTGGAATGACAAATCTTTGAGAAGAGGAAAATGCGCAGAGGAGAGCTTGAAGGGGAAGATGATGTCAATATCGTGCAGGTAGGTAAATGACAATGCAGCCTGTCTCCATCTATGAGCCCGCGCCACCAACATGGTAACGACAGCTGGAGGACTTTGATACTTCGGTAAAGGGGTGAAAATTTCAATACTCATAGGTATGAGACTCCCGATCGTAAAATGCATTCATTCAGAAATACAGTCAATTCGGTGGAGAGCGCAACCTGAAAGCCACAGTTAACCTTTATCCTGGACCAGAAGGTAGAGTATGAAACAG
>JADNRY010000805.1:0-25565 GCA_015501585.1 Rhodocollybia butyracea
TAACGCCTCTGCCTCTCCATAATCACCACTGACCGTATCCGGCGATACGGTCATCCTAGACGCCGCCGATAGACCAAATGGTCTATCTTATCATTCTATTTATTATTAATTATATAATAAATCCGTTACTATAAGTATCGTACGATTACTTAAGAGTCTAGTTAGTCTTTTACACCGTCGTACACACAATAGTATCCTATTTGTCGTGTTCACCGGTGTTCCTAAGGACTTTGCCCATAGGGCGCGTTATAAACTGGGGATTGGATACTTTCTCATTCAGAATATGATAATTGGCGTCAGGGCAAGCATGGGATCCTATGGATACAGGGAAAAGGTGAAATTTTTTCACACAGAAGATTTGAATCTAACAAATATCATCTAGCAGGGTCGGGAAAGACTATCCTCTCATATGGATATCTCAGTCACTGTTATTCACTAAAGATCTAACATGTCTTATTAGGACAACCATTATCAAAAGTTTGCAAGCTTATAACGCGCCCTATGGGCAAAGTCCTTAAGAACACCAGTGAACACGACAAATAGGATACTATTGTGTGTACGACGGTGTAAAAGACTAACTAGACTCTTAAGTAATCGTACGATACTTATAGTAACGGATTTATTATATAATTAATAATAAATAGAATGATAAGATAGACCGTTTGGTCTATCGGCGGCGTCTAGGATGACCGTATCGCCGGATACGGTCAGTGGTGATTATGGAGAGGCGGAGGCGTTACACCCTCCCCCACCAGATTAACATCAGGGATGTGAATCGAAAATGGTAATGACATCATCACCATCCAAACCATTTTTTATTTGGTTTAACATAGAATGATCCCATATCAAGTACGGGATTAATTGATGCGGCGCATCAGATTTTCGGACTTGTCCAAATCAAACAATAGTGGGGCGTACCACTAGAGCATGATTTGATTCGGAAATGTCCGAATGTTCAACGCGCAGACTCGGAAGTTTCCAAGTATTGCTTAATGAGGATTCTCAGTGAGAATCCGGGCTGAGGATAAGTAGTTATGCCCAGGTAAGGCATATTACCTGGGCGTCGGAATAAACCAATAAATCATTCGGAAGGTTTATCCTTTCCAATACTTAAGGAGGTGTCCTCCTCGATTGGCTCAAGAACATTTTTAATGTTCTCGGTGTCCGACTCATTGGGGTGTTCTGATGATTCAAGTTCATCGTCTCTATTCCTAGAAGAGACATAATATTTAGTGAGGGCTGTGTGGTCCTCAATGCGTGTGACGGCTCTGACCATCACTTCTAATTTGGCATACTCCGGAACGATCCCCTCGTTCGTGAGTTGCCTGATAATATTGAAGGGTAATCCCTCAATGAACCGTTTCCGCATTGTTGCATCATCTGGTGTTTGGAGCATCCGTGATGCCCATTGTGTAAGTGAGGAATAATAATCCCTCACACCCGTATCGGGTGAATACTCAATAAGGTCAAACTGCCGTGCAGCCTGATGAATGGTCGTTGCTTGGATGCAACAATCAAAGACACCAATGATGGCGCCTTCAAATGTCCACTTAAGGACAGTGCGGTGTATACCAGCGACTTCGTCGTTATACCAGTCAAGGGCTTTGCCCTTTAGAAACATGCCAAGCACGGCAGTCTGTGTAGCATCATAATCGTCACCGCACATGCGGTTGACTACCATCCATTGGAGAAGTGACATTAGCCACCGCTCGAAGACATCAACATCCGGAGATGGAACTTTAAGAGCTTTACGGCTCTCAATGGGAGAGATAGGATTCCCTACCTTATCTCGAATTTGTTTACGGTACACTTTGTGTACCTTGTGTTTCCATCGGGAACGACATTCGTCGTCACCTGTTGTTTCTCGCATCTTAGATGCAAGTGAACGCAGTATTTTACGGCGCTCATTAGGAGTAATTTTACCCTTACGGGTAGCAAATTTGTCTAGCCAAGAGGCATCAGACGAAGAGTCAGTATTTGACTCGGTATCACTAGAGTCAGATGATTCATCTGACCATGGCCTGCATTTGCGGCCTTTGGATTTAGCACTCTTGTGCTTCCTCCCCCCTTCACGGGATTTTTTTGCTAGGTGCTTTCACTCCAGCATTATTGCTTGGTCCTGGAAAGGACTCAGTGGGTGGAATGTAAAATCGATCCCAGATTTCTCTGGGAGTAGTCAATTTATCAATGGGTATTCCGTCGACATTATATCCCTGTAACGCCTCCGCCTCTCCATAATCACCACTGACGGTATCCGGCGATACAGTCATCCTAGACACCGCCGATAGACCAAACAGTCTATCTTATCTTTCTATTTATTATTAATTATATAATAAATCCGTTACTATAAGTATCATACGATTACTTAAGAGTCTAGTTAGTCTTTTACACTGTCGTACACACAATAGTATCCTATTTGTTGTGTTCACCGGTGTTCTTAAGGACTTTGCCCATAGGGCGCGTTATACTTTTTTGAACATCAAAAAATTACTATTGTGTGAATAACACAAAGCTATTAGTTTAACAAGCTAAAAACAGTTATACTACCAAGTATAACAACCATTATTCCAACTTGCTACACAATCTATACAAACCCGCTCCATTTTTCCGTCCCACTATATCATTTGCTGTCTCAAGTCATCAGGAAAAGACGTTTTTGCCTAGGTGACCCCAGAGTGGCCTAAATCAAACTAGGTGACCTATGAATCCTATGGCATTCTAGGAATTTGGGCTCGTCCCTTGCCAGTCAAGGCTCTTGAGGATTCCCTAGGCAAGCCTAGGTCTGCCTAGGTCTGCCCAGGTTTGCCCAGGTGTTCCCCAGGAGCACCTGGGCAAACCTGGGCAGACCTAGGCTTGCCTAGGGAATCCTCAAGAGCCTTGACTGGCAAGGGACGAGCCCAAATTCCTAGGATGCCATAGGATTCATAGGTCACCTAGTTTGCTTTAGGCCACTCTGGGGTCACCTAGGCAAAAATGGCTTTTCCTGATGAATGACCTCTCGAAATCAATCAGAGAAGTCATATCGGAGCATGCGCGATCGCGCACCTTCCATTCATGGTGACGTGTCACCACACTCAATCTATTCAGTTGCATCAGCGACTCATTCCGTGCGTGCGTCTGAAGGACGGCACTACAGGCAGGACAAAAGTCCACCTAATGAACAGTATATGACTATTCATAAGAAACAGCCGACCCGAGAGGGTTTAAGTGAGATTTCTTTTGCACTACGAGATGTAGCGGCATCACTCGACAAGAGTACGCAAGTACTCAATCGTATTCTCAATATAACTGAGAAATGGGATGCATCTAGCATCCGATCTAATGAAGAAAGATCTTCTTCATCGAGAAACAGCAATAGAATCACTATTGCTGCACCCACACCGAGACGGCCTGCCGTCACACCGCCGGTATTGCACAATGCAGCACCATCTGTTCCTACCGAGGCAAACAACTTGGTACGCCAATGGCGTGAGACTGTGCCCAAGGCACCGTCAGTCCAACAATCACTGTTGGCGAACAGTATTCACAAGGGATGACCAAGTCACCCCGTCATGTTCCTGTATTCCGACAGGAATACGCACCAGTGTCAGTAACTATACCGACACCCATCTACACATCCCACATGAGACAGAGTCCCAATGCGGAGGCAGCATCTCTGACACTGCGAGGTCCCAGGCCATTACCGGTGACCAAATCTTGCTCACCACAAAGCGCGGTGAACATTAAAAGTGAACCGAAGTTACCTCGTAACTTCAATCAGGTAGTAGTGATACCACCACAGGAAAGTACAATGTACTTCCCTACTGCAAGGGCGCCAATGGTACCCAATATTATTACACCTCCAGTAGTTGTACCAAACATTACTGGAAATCATTCCAGTATGGGACCGCAACACGGTACCCTTCTGGTAGTTCCTACTACCATATCCATCGCCCCGGCGACACAAAGTGTTGCCCCTCCGGTAGTACACACTACCGTAAGACTGCCCAAATTGCCACCCAGCAATGCGCCAGAGCCAAGTTCAATGCCAGTACCAATGGTATTGGCTGAGTTGCAACCACAGCCGCTTCCGTTGGGAGTAGCTAAAGATTGGATGAGTCGCATAGCGATTCAACGCCAACATAACACCAGTCTCCGAGATTTCAGATTCGCGCCATCTGGGCTTCCCGACCAAATGGTGGGATATAATGTCGACGGAATACCCGTTGATAAATTGGCTACTCCCAGAGAAATCTGGGATCGATTTTACATTCCACCCACTGAGTCCTTTCCAGGACCAAGCAATAATGCTGGAGTGAAAGCGCCTAGCAAAAAATCCCGTGAAGGGGAAAGGAAGCACAAGAGTGCTAAATCCAAAGGCCGCAAATGCAGGCCATGGTCAGATGAATCATCTGACTCTAGTGATACCGAGTCAAATACTGACTCTTCGTCTGATGCCTCTTGGCTAGACAAATTTGCTACCCGTAAGGGTAAAATTACTCCTAATGAGTGCCGTAAAATACTGCGTTCACTTGCATCTAAGATGCGAGAAACAACAGGTGACGACGAATGTCATTCCCGATGGAAACACAAGGTACACAAAGTGTACCGTAAACAAATTCGAGATAAGGTAGGGAATCCTATCCCTCCCATTGAGAGCCGTAAAGCTCTTAAAGTTCCACCTCCGGAGGTCTATGACGGATCTCCGGATGTCGATGTCTTCGAGCGGTGGCTAATGTCACTTCTCCAATGGATGGTAGTCAACCGCATGTGCGGTGACGATTACGATGCTACACGGACTGCCGTGCTTGGCATGTTTCTAAAGGGCAAAGCCCAGACTGGTATAACGACAAAGTCGCTGGTATACACCGCACTGTCCTTAAGTGGACATTTGAAGGCGCCATCATTGGTGTCTTTGATTGTTGCATCCAAGCAATGACCATTCATCAGGCTGCACGGCAGTTTGACCTTATTGAGTATTCACCCGATACGGGTGTGAGGGATTATTATTCCTCACTTACACAATGGGCATCACGGATGCTCCAAACACCGGATGATGCAACAATGCGGAAACAGTTCATTGAGGGATTACCCTTTGTAAGAGCCCTGACTCTTAATGCCTCAGACCATGAGCAAGATCTCGTTCTATTAGAGAAATAAATCGAAACAAGTATGTGGTACGAGGATAAGAGTAGACTAATTATGTAATACCGGCGCTAACGGCAATGAACGTGCCGTAGGCCTTACACATGCCCCCTAGATTGACCCCACAGGTCCATCTTACCCAAAAAAAACAAAAGAGAAAGATGGAAAAGGGAAAACATAACAAAGAGAAACATACAGTCATCTAATAGGTAACGTACGATGTAGTATGCTGGCAATTTCCATAAGTGCAGAAGAAGAGAAAGTGTCCTGTGAAAATTGCCGGATTCTCTGGATGCTGACACTAAGTCCAGATTGAGATGGTGGTGGCACATTGGAGACAGTAGATCTCCAGCGCCATGAATGGGAGCATTGATTGGGAGCACAAATATGGTGATGGGGAGTTTCAGTGGGTGAGGGTGATGGCATGAGTGTACCAGATTGGGATGGGCAACGACTTGAACGAAGCAAGAGCAAACCAAACGCACCATACACATTGTGTTTGACATGTTTACGAAGGCCTGTTGGTGGAACAGCAGTCACAGGGGCAATATAAGGCACAGGTGTACACTCAGTTGGAGTGTTTGAGAGATGAACACAAGCTGGCGGTGTGCCAGCTGTGTGTTCGAGCCCCATGACATGTTCATCCATGAATACTTCAAGTTTCCGGCCTGCTTTCCGCAGTTCAGCCACCTCCCGTGCAAACTCTGAGGTTGGTTGGAGTCGAAATGAAGGGGAAGTGGGTTTGGAGGGTGAAACCAATTTCAGAGCATGTGGAGATGAGCGTTCGAAGCGAGCGTGGGAGTCGGTGATGAGGCAGTAGGAGCGGTCAAAGGTGATGGAGAACTTGGAGCAGGAGGTGGTGTTTGAGATTTGGACAGTTCCATCCCAAACTCTTCTCCCAGTCTCTTAATAGACTCTATCATCTGAAAACAGACCTCTGCCTGGAAACCTTCTTCCTTCACTGCCCAGCAACATCTTAATGTTGAATCCTGCACCACTGCCTCTGCCAAATCCCTACCAGCCACTGAAATACCATGTTGTTCCCAGAGCTGCTTAAAGTTGACTAGCAGCTGTTGAATTCCCTGGGAGGAGAAGTCCAGGATCCCAGAGATGTGTGAGAGAGGATCATGAGGGAACATGGAAAGGATTTGAGAAAGAAAAGAGTAAGCCAGAGCCATGACAGAGTCATGGCTTGAGTTGTGCTGTTGTGTGGTCATATTGCTGTAATAGTCCTATTCAGGACAAGGTTGCTCAAAAAAGTGTAAGAGCCCTGACTCTTAATGCCTCAGACCATGAGCAAGATCTCATTCTATTAGAGAAATAGACCGAAACGAGTATGTGGTACGAGGATAAGAGTAGACTAATTATGTAATATCGGCGCTAACGGCAATGAACGTGCCGTAGGCGTTACACCCTTCAATATTATCAGGCAACTCACGAATGAGGGGATCGTTCCGGAGTATGCCAAATTAGAAGTGATGGTCAGAGCCGTCACACGCATTGATGACCACACAGCCCTCACTAAATATTATGTCTCTTCTAGGAATAGAGACGATGAACTTGAATCATCAGAACACCCCAATGAGTCGGACACCGAGAACATTAAAAATGTTCTTGAGCCAATCGAGGAGGACACCTCCTTAAGTATCGGAAAGGATAAACCTTCCGAATGATTTATTGGTTTATTCCGACGCCCAGGTAATATGCCTTACCTGGGCATCACTACTTATCCTCGCCCGGATTCTCACTGAGAATCCTCATTAAGCAATACTCGGAAACTTCCGAGTCTGCGCGTTGAACATTCGGACATTTCCAAATCAAATCATGCTCTAGTGGTACGCCCCACTACCGTTTGATTCAGACAAGTCCGAAAATCTGAGGCGCCGCATCAATTAAATCCCGTACTTGATGCGGGAGCATTCTATGTTAAACCAAATTAGAAATGGTTTGGATGGTGATGATGTCATTACCATTTTTGATTCACATCCCTGATGTTAATCTGGTGGGGAGGGTGTAACGCCTCCGCCTCTCCATAATCACCACTGACCGTATCCGGCGATACGGTCATCCTAGACACCGCCGATAGACCAAACGGTCTATCTTATCTTTCTATTTATTATTAATTATATAATAAATCTGTTACTATAAGTATCGTACGATTACTTAAGAGTCTAGTTAGTCTTTTACACTGTCGTACACACAATAGTATCCTATTTGTCGTGTTCACCGGTGTTCCTAAGACTTTGCCCATAGGGCGCATTATAGCTGCAGTTTCACCGGTAAGAGTGTTTAGTGTAAGGAGCGTGAGAAGGCAGGTAGTAGGAGATTAGGCCAAAATTGTAAGTGAGGAGTAAATGAGGGGCGACGGCGAGTAGTGTGACGAGAGCATGAGAAACAGCTTGAGCACGTATGCATAGCAGGAGCAAAGCAGGAGTCACTGGAGTAGAAACGGAGCAGTGGATGAGCGTAATGTAAGTGTATAACAGTCCTGAGGGAGTCGCTTGAGGAGTCGTATCCAGTCACAGCTGGCTTATAGCTCATAAACCTTTAGCTCCACCAACAGGCACACCACCATTCCTCCGTCAGAGGGAAGCCAACTGAGAAAGACTAAACTTTGGATATCATTTCAGATGATGTCGAAAGTATTTTGTTTCAGTGCCTAAATAGAAACCCAATTCAGTTTCTCTATTTTAGGCAACCCAAAATTCAACATTTCAGACCAATTTCAGAGAATATCTGAATTGATGTCCAAAGTCCCACTGAGCTTCCGTCTGACGGAAGTGGAGGTAATGGCAGTGTGCAGTGTGGTGCATATTCTTTGTTCTTTGGTGACATCATATGGCACCCTAGCCTTACAAGTTGCATACTTAGTACAGATAAGAACTTGCTTTGACACGTGCAAAATTTATGTGTAACTATCTGTATTTTGTTGGATTAGGATTTGTCATTCCAAGCTCATAATCTTATGTAGGTACAAAACTGTAGTCAGCGGATGCTTCTGCATCTGTTTGTCTCTCTCTTCTGACCGTCACAGAGAGGACAACCGGAAATACACTTGTTGCTGTCTGTTTACCCTCAGGAGCCTATCACAACACAAACGGATCCTAGCCATCTGGTGGGCTAGTATACAATACACCACTGCTGAAGGCGCTTGATGAAGCCCCTATTCTGCTTGATGAGGCTCCTATCGTGCTTGTCGCTTGCTTGTCACTTGCTTGTCACTTGAATATTATCCGGCCATATTTTCTGGATGCTGAAATTCTTGTGATACCGTCGTTGGTCTGTGGAGACCATTATAAATACCTTCGAGGTCCATTGATGATTGGACACCCCTATTCAAGTTGTTGGCTATGAGAATGCCTACTGCTCACGGATTTACCTTGATTTGAGTTGTCGACTATGAGAACATCTACTGCTCAGCTGAGGAACACCTATTGGGACGCCTACAACTTATTGAGACTGTTTTGAGTTACTGACTTACGAGAATGTCATGATTCACTCTTTTGAAGGCTTGCTGTGTTATGATTGTTGCAGATTACTTTGCTTGTGGGGGTGTGTTGGATTAGGATTTGTCATTCCAAGCTCGTAATCTTATGTAGGTACAAAACTGTAGTCAGCGGATGCTTCTGCATCCATTTGTCTCTCTCTTCTGACCATCACGGAGAGGACAACCGGAAATACACCCGTTGCTGTCTGTTTACCCTCAGGAGCCTATCACAACATATTTCTGTCTTGATTTCTGCACTATTCTATCATATATGCTGTTCAAAAGTGGGAAAAAATACCCACGCGCGCGGAAACTTTTTGTCAAAATTCTTTTATTGCATTTCTTTCAGTATTAGCTCATTAGATGTACATTTACTGTACATATGATAGCAGATTAGATTGGTCCGAGATAGCCAAAGGCGCCTATGAGAGGATAAGATAGGCAGATGTGAGAATCAGCATCATCGGCAAGCGCTTATCACTTGCCTTATCACCAACTCTTGTACAAAGTCCAGCCCATCAATATTTTTCAGCTCTCACTACATGTTCAGGAAAGTCGGTCTTACACCGCTTAGTCTGTAGCTCAAGTCGGTCTTACCACCGCTCAATTTATGGCTGTGAGCGATAGGCTTTGATGGGATAGAAGTTGATAACTCTATCTGAGGGATTTTAGGGGGCGCACAAACGGGGGCGGAAATGATCCCTTTATTCTAAGTACAGTAGCTAATATATATAGGTCAATCAATAACAAATACGGTAAAGTATGGGGCGGCGGGTAACATGACTGGGGGGCAGCTGAGACCTGAAACAACAACCGTCGGACCGGCGGTCCACCTTCAACAATGGCTCATTGTCGTGTGACATTCAAAAAACTAGTCTTTTCAGCAACTTCCTTCTCGAGATGGCAGACAACAGAGCTCGGGGAACGCAGGGCCAAGCCCCAGCCAAACCCTTATCTATACTTATTGGTCATGACACTTCAGTTGGGATACATACCATGTTTAGTAGTACAGTATCTACTATTCTTTATTCACTGATTCAGAAAATTAGCTTATCCAAAGCATGAGTTCACGTATGTTGTGGCTGTGCCGCTTCTCTTGATAGCTTTTCACTAAGTTTATGAGGGTATTATGGACTATATAATAACAATTAAGTAGTAGATGTACAGTAAATGTACATCTAATGAGCTAATACCGAAATAAATGCAATAAAAGAATTTTGACGAAAAGTTTCCGTGCGCAAACTATAAGGGCCTGTTCGGCAACACGAATCTGGATTTTGTGGGATTTTGCCAGAGGCAAGATTTTGAAGACTTATATAAAATGTTCGGATCAGCTGGCCGGTGCCATGACTCTGGAAATGTCATAAAATGACATAACTCCTGCCCTGACATGTCGGACGTTCCTCTCGCTGTCCCGCAAGTCGTCCCGACCACTCTCAATGATGCCACACAGTGACCAACATGTTCTGGTCATCATCTTTCAAGTTTAATGGAATTGTATATTATTGTTAAAGCAATTTTATTCCTCTATATTGTCTAAGCAAGTGAAACCTAAAGTAAAAACTACATTTGAGAGCGGCGGGCATGTCTGAGCATCGAGCGGGGTGTTGACCTCAACATGGAAGAAATGTCTGACAGGCTGTGACAGCATGCGCGTTTACACGGAGCGCTCAACTGGCTGATCCGAGTAATACTTACAAATGCTTGATGGCTTTTTTATATGGTGGCAATACCTGGCAAAATCCAAACAAAATCTGAGATTTGTGTTGCCGAACAGGCCCTAAAGTTTCTGCGTGAAATAAAGTTTCGGCACGCGTGGGTATTTTTTCCCACTTTTGAACAGCATAATCGTACTTTAATGAAACCCGTTTCGCCATGACGGTGTATAGCAGTGAGACAGATTTTGGAACGTCAAATATGCTATAAATCAGACAGGAAATTTGTCAAAATCGCGTGCTTAAGTTTGGCTTAAATAGATCGTATATCATATCATGCAAGTACAATGAGAGCGTTACACGGCGGCGTCATAAGTTGGCGGCAGAAGTTGCGATCGAAATTCATGCTCCAAACTCTCCAGGTTACTTCTTAGTTGGATGATTGCTTCGTGGTCGGAACCCTCCCGTCCACTGTAAATAGATTCTGGTGCACTGCTATTCTGCATCCGCATAGGGGGTTTCCTGATGCTAGTATCAATGGACCTCATTGGAGCGGGCTAGAGTAAGTATGCAACAGAAAAGAATCAGTCCCATCAATCAACAAGGAGAAAGGATACTTACAGGATTATTAGAATCATCAACCTGGGAACTATGAATTTGGTTGTTTGCAAATGATACTGAGTTCATGGGGTGAAATGGGCGCGGTTCAAGGCTCGTGCCTTCAATCTTACCAGCCCTCATCCGGCGCTGTCGGACGCGGTGGTAGTAGTACAAGGCCCCAAATATGAACAGCAGACATATTCCGCCGGTAATTCCGCCTGCTATTGCAGCAACGTTTGAATGTTTCGATGATTCTGAGGATATTGAGGACGTCGGCGTCGCTTGACCTGGCTGAAGGCAAACAATAAAGTCAGAGACTGAAAAATAGAAAATAAAATTACAAACCGAAGAAAGTGAAGACGGTGATGTTCCGTCTTCAAGAGCAAAACTGGGACATGTAGAAAATTAAGCAACGAAGATAAAGGGAGAAAAACACTCACTCGTAAGTTGCATAATCAAATAGGATCGTCGAATTTGTCCCCGTCAGGGCAGACATGACAAACGTATGCTGAGTTTGTGGCAAGCCGCTCAACGAGAGAACGCTAAAATTGTATTGGAACTGGCCGGACCCGTCGCTCGTATGCATAAACGACTGATTAACAGGGAATTTATCCAATGTAAAAGTCAGATTATAATTTGAGATGACCGGCGCGTCCCTGTTGAATTCATTAGTGACATTGCTGGGGGATGTTACGGGATTAGGAAGTATGCAATAAACATTCAGAGAAGTTCCTAAAGACAGTTGTGCTTAGCATTACCACAGAATATCAGGCTCAAAGGGGCGTGTTTACCTGTGAAACTAAATGTCACCGTTCTTAGATTGTCGAGTCGAAAAAACTCGGTCCAATGCCAGGTTTGATTAAATGCCCGCTGAACATCAAACCCATCTCCATAAGCTGCTACAAATTGGCTACTAAAGTTTGCGGCTTGCAACCAATCGAAGGTACCAGATCCTGGGCCCGAGTATAATGGCACCAGCGAGGTGCGGGGGTCACCATACTCGTCATCGATGTACCCAGTCTGCACTTGTGCAGATACGGCTATTGGGCGAGTTATAAACAAAAAGAGACCTGCGAGATACATGGCCAAGAGACAATTGGAGATTTTTGCTCCTGCAGAGATGGTAGGAACATAGTCCAAGGAGAGCAGACTGTTATTGGTGGTAATCATGGCTAAGTTTCCTAGTAACTAAGGCTATAAGAGATACTTGGATGATGGTCATCAAGCCGGTGTGAACATCAGAATAACTATATCGGAAGTTTCTTCCTTAGGAGGATTGAAGGCAAACACGTAAGGAAACACAGAAGGTCCCAGTAGACAAACAAATATCACAGTTCTGTGATGTAAGTGGTAGTTTGTACAGTGCTTTGCGTTGTGCAGTTCTGACAGGGTTGTTTATGTGTATTTGTTTGGAACCAGTGCACAAGGCAAGTAGCAAGGTCAGACTCCAGAAAAACGATGGCCTACAACATCACGGAACCGGCGGGATTATGGCCATTGCGGGACAATTATGTCCGGAGATGGTAGTAATGGCCATGGACTGAACGTCGATGGAGATTGATGGCCATAAGCCAGCCATCGATGGCAATTGACTACCACAATGGCAATTACATGGCCATTATTGCCATCGATGTATGGCTCACTTCCATTCCCGGACATAATTGTCCCAGTTCCGTGATGAATGGCATAAGCCTGAGATGTCTTTCCATTCTTTTGCTACAAGGCAGTAAAATACATCTGTACATCGCGCAGGAATGGACATTGGCAGCAAAATTGATGCATCACCAGTGCTGCCGAGCTGCCGCCAGGTCCAGCCAATCATTGCAAGGCGCTGTACCGGCGATGATCATCACTTCGAGTCACTCGGTAATAGGTATTGACTTGGATTCCGTCCTTGTTGATGTTGAGTGTCGAGACTGTCAGATATACACAGATTTCTAATTTTGCGACAATTCTTGACTCGGCGATGTGACGAGAATGGTAAGCAAATGATAAGTAGAAGTAACAGAAGAGGTCAACGACCAACGGCACATGCCGCGGCAGTGTCGGCTGGTTCAGAGCATCAAAAGCTCAGAGCGCTCATTCCGGGCCAGCATCTCCCAGCATCTCATTTCGCTGTACTTAAGTATATAGTAGCAATGGCATATTAAAACTTGGATCAAGCCATCAGAACAAATACGCCTGTAATATGTATAGAAATGTAGGAAGGAAAGGAAGGAAAGGAAGGAAGGAACTGGCTAGTTAAGGCTGAGCGATTTTTTTGACTGAACATATCAGCTTGCCTGTTCGTAGTGAAAGTAACAACGAATTCGGTACTAGTAGTCAACTAGTAGTACCTGTAGTACCCCGCCGATGAAATGGACTAAGGTGAACCAGGCATCATACATGATACATGTGTTTCATTCAAAATAGTTCAAGGACAGATATAACTAACTTGAAGTAAGTATATACTTCTAAGTCAGTACTTGGTTCTCGCTTGGTATTGTTGTGTACTCGGGACGCCGGCGGGCGGTACTATTTTGATGCAATGTTCCATACACCTGGGAGCTTTCTGTTGTAAATATCCGGCGCAGGGACTGAATAAGACGTGAGGCTCAAGAGAGAGAAGATACTAGATTGGAGAGCTATAGGTACTAGCTTTGGAGAAAGCCTTTTATATACTGTAGACGATGGTAAATATTATTAAGGTGGTCCGGTACATACATAGCATCAGTAACCGGATAGGTAATGACTCGTAAGTACATCCGGAGTTGTAGTATGTCCGATCGGCGAAATACAACACTTTCTCAACGCCAGCCTTGGGTCTTGCCTTGAGCAAGTAGACAGCATACTAGAGGCTAGAGTCAGTTCTGTTGAATGACGAGGGAAACTTGGAGGATGCTTACAGGAACACTAATCAACGTAGGTCGATAAGTACAAGTGACTCATTACTACACAAACGCCAACAGTGGTTTGCAGCGATGATCATCATACGGAGTATTGCAGTGCGTATGAGCCTTTTGATTTTAGAAAGGGCGAAGATAAAGGTGTATAGTAATTATGAGCAGTGAATGTTCCCATCGTATGAGCTCAGATCTTGAAACTTAAAATTTACTAACAGTAACTGCAACAATCATATCAGTATCGGACCAGTAGTGATATTTCAGTCCTGAAACCTCCTGCTTTGCTGACATTTTTCCGGCTGGCGTAACCAGCAAATTAGTACAAGCCCGTACCCTCCAGGTGAAGACATGAAGCAATGAACTGAGGAGCCTCATTCCAGCCGCATCATGCATTATCCCCACTTGTGTAACCTTCTGTTACAATGGTACAGAATGGCAGAGGTATCCCGCTGGTACGGAAATCGCAGCCAGTACGGGCTGCACAGTGCAGTGGCATGAAGGCTCGACAGAAGTGAAGGCCAGGCTATGGGGAGCTCAGAAGATGGCGTTTTGGATTGGTTTTGGACCCCCTAGGAGGGTCAAGTCAACAACATAGGACGAAGCGGGGCAGCTACTAGTAGAGGTCAGTGCTACATACGTCTACATTGATCAACGGTGCTCGACACCTCATGCACTGAATCACTGGAGGAAGGGCCCGGGGGGGTCAAGAGGGGGGTCCAATGGTAACTCTGTGTAATAATCGTAGGTCCCGTCTATAAGATTTAATCTGGATGATGCATTCTGGGCTTCGGGTGGTGAGTGGTTGTATATTCTCGACGTAGTGGACCTACATCCATACCCATACTGGGCACCTTGGTTGTTTGAACGACCGAATGCGTGTCAATTAAATTCAAGCGGATAAAGTATTCTGGATGTGACATAGAGTCCAGGCGACCAGCAAAGGATGGAAACAACAGGAGCGAGGATACATATCGGATATCCTTCTAACCGCTTCGTAAGCCACAGTTGGCACTGGGTGTTTTAGAACTTTATTCCAGGCGCCTTACCAAACATTCTGTGTGCCACACGTCAAAAACTTTCAGCGAGCGCATGAGAAAAATCAAGTTCATCCATGTCACAGTGATTGAAGAGTACAGTATTGATACAATGATAAGGTGAAGAATTGATTAGTTTCGAAGGAGAAGGCGCCTAGATAGAGCGTCTATTTACTCTTATTAGCTACCTCGGAAGACTTTAACATAACATGTCCAAAGTACTAGCGACGACTCCAACCCTTAGCCAGAATGCTGCTGTACATGAGCATGGACTCAAATATTGTGTTCAGCTTCAAGCGTAACGTGAGTCGGGGTCCCTGATTATGTTACGCCAAGGCTTCTCGAAATCTTGATTCTTCTGGTGACACGCACCCAACATAAGTACTCCTTTCAGTCCCGGCACTCGCTTCGGGGCTATACCTTGCTACAAATCACAAACCGCTCTCCGAATGGCTTATTTTCGCTGTCTTCTCGACTAGAAAATGTCTAGCTCTTGAAAATCTTCTCTAAAACGATCGATATCATATGGCTGGGGCTCCGATTCGTTCGTTCTTCCTCAATCATGGCTACCAATCAATGACTACAGATTATCGAGGAAATAGCACAAGGATGAAACTCTGACTTGTATTTAGAGGACTCGTCTGTACGCTAGCTTGAAGGAACGGAGGTTCCGCTGCACCAAAATCACACTGTCTACGAACATTCACACACCCTGGAATATCTACTTTATCTGTCTGGGTGGGAAAACCACTGATGTACGACTGGGAACGTCACAGATTCACGGTCCATCTTTAAGCGTAGAAGGACGGTGGACCTTACGCCGTAACTTCATCTGCATGGGCAACTGTGCCGGTCTTTCGATTTGCTTGCTCAGGTTCTCCTTTGAAGCTGGCTTTCATCCAGAAGCATTACAACCGCGAGGAGGTCAGGCGATCATCTTTGTGCAGCAACGGGCCTTTTTATCCTGCAGACTCATTACGCTCTCATCAACATTTAATATCACCGTCTACGACTCCATTTATATGATCTATGGGCCGTATAAGTTATAATTAGTAACTCACGGTTAAGACAAATAAATCTGGCCAATTCGAGCTTGGGTCTTAGTAGTTTTTGAACATCGATTGCGAAAACAAGATTTGTTCTGTCTGGAAGAGGTACCACATGGACATTGCTCGACCGTTATCTATGTTATCATAACTGTGGAAAATGTATTGGCAGCGTAGGATTATCGATTACAAACATGAACCAGAGGGAGATCGGAAGGAAGCGCAAACGGGGGAAATGTTGGATAGTTACATGCTTAGAGGGCGTATCAGAACCTTTCCACCACGTTTAGAAGGCCCGGTTTAAACTATATGATTGAAGGGACTTGCAGGTACATATGAAGACTGGCAGGTCACAAGTACATTTGTAGTTAATTGCAATACACACGACTCAGGCAAGTTCAAATTTCTAACTCCCCTTCCGGTACTTATATGAGTTCATTGTGGGTCAACTGAAGTTCCATGTTGGCTACTGTGAAAAGATCTGCAGCATGTAGACAATGCACTCGTTAATTTTTGTTGGTCGTACTAGACTCGTAGCGTTACTTCACTTCAATGAGGCGGCCATTTGGAGATAAGGTGGAGAGCAAGGTGGAGAGTGTTTAAGTTGTATTTGACTTTCGGCGCCATCCGTTTGAAATCGAACTTCGTCAACTTGGGAGACAATTGGACCTTGTGTTCTCTGTTTACGGAGTTTTTCACTCACAACGGCCTCTTCCTCAATATACCGAGCGATCCATCTCCTTGTCTGCCCTGTGACTCAATAGGTGTAGCTTTTGGGTACCTTGAAAGGCACTGGTACCTCGAACAATTATCAATAATGGCAGCTGAAAATTCGTCTTGGAAAAACTCGGAGATCACTAGCAAGCGAGATAACCCTTCAAATTTCAAACTTCAAGGTGTCTCTCAAGATAGACCTACCAGTCTCAGCCCTTTCAACCTGAGCCGTGGCTGGCGAAAGTGATACTGTCCACAAAATTGACTGTCCTTCAGCTTCCTTCACGATGTTTTCCAAGTTAGTGATGCAAACTCGGGCAAATCTCGAGCTTGTACTTAATTTGTGCTAGATTAAAGTCGAGATTATTCGCTACAGCCTCCCGGGTCCCGCGGCAAGACAACAAGTTATTCCGAAACTGCACAATGCAAGATGTCCATCCGGATCTGCTCCACAGAACGCTCTGAAAAGTTTAGTTGTGTACTCAAGTACTGTTGCAGATATTTTGTTTCGATATGTTATTTTTTCTACTTGTTAGCTTGTGCATCAAAGACTTGAGAGTTTTTTGCTGATGGAGGTGACAAGTGACAGAGTCGTCATGATTGATAAACGCTGAAGCGTTTAAATGACATCAGCGTAGTGGTTCACCTCTTTGTTTCAATTTCATTCCTTTCCTTCTCCCTGTCTCTCCAAAGATTTCAACATGGCCGGCGACGACTCAAACGGTGCCAGCGGCACTAACGGAAACGTCGCAGATGTTCTGGCACACGATGCTGCCAATGGGCGCGTCGCTGTGCACACCTTCGATCCTGATGCTTCGCCAGCGCAAAAGGCTGCCGCTGCTGGTAAGGGCAAAGACCAGCTCAAGAGCGTACAGAGGAATTCTGAAGAAAAAGGCGAACGAGGTCAGTAGAGGTTTTTCTTATGAAATTTTGTAGTCTCATAGCCCTGTAGAGGTCCAGATTGATCGTGGACATTCAAATGTTATCCCAACAATCAGTATCCAAGACGTTGACGGCGAGAAGAAGTTCCAACAACAAAATGGCTCTGCCCCTCCTGTTGATGCACCCTCAAGTACCGCTGCTGTCACAACACCATCTCCACCGGGCGGCATGCCCTCTGGACCGTCTCCGGCAATCCCAGAATGGTATTCTGTCGGGTGGCGCGCAGTTTCCGGTGTCGATGTTCCACCTCTACCCGAAGGCGAAGAGAAAGATCACTCGGTCCTTAGTTTATTTATTTCTGAACAGTTTTATGGAGACTGGTACCATAATGCTGCTATAATTGTCTTTGTGAGTCACCTAACCGCTTCCTCCGTGATGCACGTCGCTCATACACGCCACTTACCTATACTCACATGCTACTTCCACACTATTGATTCTTTCTTTCCTTGTTCTCCTGTAGGCCGTATTCGCCTCTCATTTCCTAACACGTTTTCACTTCGGCTGGGGTTGGCTTTTCATCATCTTAGCCATATGCAACACGTACTACACGACTTCCATGGAACGGATACGCAGGAATTCTCGTGATGATATCCAAAGAGAGCTAGTGAAGACGCGTTTAGCTTCTGAACACGAGTCAGCCGACTGGATTAACAACTTCCTCGATCGGTTTTGGCTTATCTATGAACCTGTTCTCTCAGCGACGATTGTCAGCTCGGTCGACCAGATCCTCAGCATCAGTACCCCTGCATTCCTTGATTCGATGAAGCTTACAACGTTCACTCTGGGAACGAAGGCCCCGAGGATCGACAAAGTTCGCACTTTTCCCAAAACAGAAGATGATATAGTCATGATGGACTGGGGGATCTCATTCACTCCCACCGACATTTCTGACATGACGCCAAAACAAGCTGCCGGTAAAGTCAATCCCAAGATTGTTCTTGCGGTGAAAGTGGGGAAAGGTCTAGCGAGCCTTCCGATGCCAATTCTACTGGAAGACATTACGTTCAGCGGCTTGATGAGGATTAAGATGAAGTTGATGACGAATTTCCCGCATATCCAGATCGTGGATATCAGCTTTTTAGAGAAGCCCGTCATTGATTATGTGCTTAAGCCTATCGGTGGAGAAACGTTTGGGTTCGATATCGCGAATGTGAGCGAGAAAATTCGTGTTGTTGTACTCTACTAAGTAAGCTCACTTTCTAGATGCCTGGTCTCTCGTCGTTCATCCGCGAAATGACGCACGCGACTCTTCAACCAATGATGTACGACCCTAACGCTTACACTCTCAATCTCGAGCAGCTCCTTTCCGGTACCCCACTCGATGCAGCTATTGGTGTATTACAAGTTACCCTCATTTCTGCGAGGGGCATCAAGGGAACAAAAATCGGCGGTGGGACGCCTGATCCGTATGTCGCAATTGCGATTAACAACAGGGAGGAGTTGGCGCATACCAAGTACAAGAGCAATACGTCAGTGCTTCCACGTTTTTATGTTTATTTCACATTAACTTATTACCCGATTCTAAACAGGTACAACCCCACCTGGATGGAAACCAAGTTTGTACTGGTCAACTCGCTATCGGAACCCTTAAACTTACACCTGTATGACTTCAACGATCACCGTAAGGATGCGCTCCTTGGGACCGCTAACTTTGAGCTCTCTCAGTTGCAAGAAGATGCTGTGCGGGAGGGTCTTTCCTCGCACTTGTTGAAAGATGGAAAGGAAAGAGGAGAGCTGAAATATGACATTTCATACTATCCTGTGTTGAAGCCCGAAGAAGGACAGGAAGTTCCGGATACCAGTAAGCACGCAAACCTGGAGCACTTGATCGCCCAACTAACAGCGCTCGTTGTGTAGAGGTCGGCATCGTTCGTCTTACCATCCACCAGGCCAAAGAACTCGATCACACCAAATCCCTATCAGGTGACCTCAATCCATAGGTAAACTCTACCTCGGCAACTCCGATACTGCAATCCATGCCACTAGATGCATTAAACACACCAACAGCCCCGTCTGGGAAGACCCTCACGAATTCCTCTGCGCCGACAAACACTCTTCCGTTCTCACAATCAAAGTCATTGATGACCGCGATTTCCTCAAAGACCCTGTCGTTGGGTACATGTCGATCAAGCTGGTGGATTTGTTGGCCGCAAAAGCAGAGTCCAGAGATTGGTTCCCGTTGAGTAATTGTAAGACCGGGAAAATCCGATTGAGCGCAGAGTGGAAACCGTTGAATATGGAGGGAAGCTTGGCCGGTGCAGATCAATATACGCCTCCAATCGGAGTTGTGAAGTTGCACTTAGACAAGGCGACCGATGTGAAGAACGTCGAGGCGACTTTGGGCGGAAAGGTAAGCTTTTATTCCTATTTTTGTCGCTCGACACTGATTTCAATCTTGTAGAGTGATCCATATGTCCGTGTCCAAGTGAACAATGTTACCAAGGGTAGAACGGAAGTCATGAACAATAGTGAGTGGATACACAAGGTTCAATAGATTCAGTATCATTGAGGAATCGTTCGGTAGACTTGAATCCAGTGTGGGATCAGATTCTGTACATTCCTGGTACGTTGTTTGTCAAATGTGGCGATACAATCTTCAATCTTTTTCTATAGTTCATTCCCTCAAGCAGGCACTACTGCTGGAATGTATGGACTATCAACATCTAACCAAGGACCGTTCTCTCGGCTCCGTCGATCTCCGTATTGAAACTCTTGCAGTCGAGCATGACGATGTCGAATATCCCTACAAATCCACTGGCGCCAAGAAATTCAATGAACCTATCCGACTCGACAAGGGCGGAGGCTTCAAAGGAACTCTTCACTACAAGGCCGAATTCGTCCCTGCTCTCAAACTCAAGGGTGGCGTCCAGTTCAACGACACCGGTGTTTCTGCGCTCACTAAAGGCGCTTCGGGTTCACATGAAAGTTTGGGTAGGAGGAGGACCGACTCTGACGCTGGATCATTTAGGAGTGTGTCCTCGAAACCTGATGAATCAGGGCAGCAAGTCCCGGAGGGTGTCACGATTCATGATGTGCCACCAGAGAAGCCGCATACGCATGTCGAATCGACAGATACAGCGGCGACCGGTAGTGGTAGTGGTAGTGGGAGTGAGAAGTCTGAAACGGCCGAGGAAGGTGGTGTTGAGATGAGTAAGGATGAGCTTTTGGCTCAACGTGAGTACCAAGGTGGTCATGACTTGATAAATCGCTAATCTTTCGATCCAGAATCTGGGATAATCGTATTCAACGTTATCTCCGGACAACTCACCAGGAAGGCGCGCGTTGAGATGCTATTGGACGACGGATACTGGCCTTGCTTCGCTACGAACCGTCCAAGAAGTACCAAGGCCTCCTGGGGTTATGTCGGAGAGGGCTTTGTCAAGGAGCTTGATTTCGGTCAAGTTTGGATTAGGCTTAATGATGCGAGGAGGGCGACAAGGATGTGATTATTGCTGAATGGAAAGGTGAAACTAAGAAATTCTTGTCCTCGGCGATGGTAGGCCTGTCAATCTATTCATTGAACCACACTAAACATCCCCTTCAACCAGGATTCTGCCCAAACATATACCTTGCATGACTCAGATGGAGGGTCAACATCTACAGTAACCATCGAGGCCCGGTACATTCCTGTGCCAGTTGTGCTGGAAGCTCGTGAGAGTATCAACAGTAGGTGCTTTACATTACATTCCTTATGCAGCTAGCTGAGCTTTGCAAAGACCAGGGTATGCTGACCGTTACTCTACTGGATGCTCGGGATATCCTTGCTGCTGATAGGGGAGGTTCGTACATTCAGATTGCTTACTTGTTCATTCGGCTCATGACCTTCAAAGGCAAATCGGATCCATTCGCCACGTTTACCTTGAATGGGCAGCGCGTTTTCAAGTCCGAAACAAAGAAGAAAACGTTGAATCCAGATTGGAATGAGCAGTTCTCTGTATCGGTGGTAAGTTCTGTTGATGACTCTGCTGTAGCACAACTTAACGGTTCGTTTGTATACAGCCGTCTCGTGTGGCTGCCGATTTCAGCGTCGAGCTCTCTGACTGGAATCAGCTTGAACAAGCAAAGAGTCTCGGATCCGCAAAAATCGATCTCGCGGACGTCGAACCCTTCCAAGCAACCGAAAAGACTCTCAATCTCACCTCTGGCAAACATGGCCATAAGGGCCACATTCGTATGCGGTTCATGTTCCAGCCGGAAGTCATCGTTAAATCGCGAAAGAACACATCCACATTCTCGTCGGCCGGTAGGGCCATGACCCAGATTGGGGGTTTGCCGATGAGTGCTGGCAAGGGTGTATTCCATGGTGTAACAGGTATTCTCAAGAAAGGGCACAAAGGGGATGAATCGGTTGATACTCCGCAAGTTCCCGATGTTCCTGCTGGCCAACAATCTCATCCTGTCGGAACGTCCGCACTATCTGCTAATACAACCGCTGGTAATCCATTCCCATCTTCGCCATCGACAGAAGCTCTACCAATTCATTCGAACACTGAGGCTGGGACGCTTCGCGTAACTGTCCTAGATGCGAAAGATTTATCTGGCGGTGAGGCAAAGGCATATGTCGTTGTGCGGGTTGGTGATAAAGAACAAAAGACGAAGCATTCGAGTAAGACAGCTAGTCCTGAATGGTATGTGGGCCTCCACGCGCTTCTCCCTCAAACGTTGTGACTTACGTTCTCTCGTAGGAATGAGCCTTTCACCTTTGCAGCCAGCTCCTTAACACCCAAACTGTACGTCTGGATCCATGATCACAAAACACTTGGGAAAGACAAGCAGCTAGGTGACGCCGAGGTTGATGTGCGTTAATTTTTTTTTTGTTTTTATCGTTTGTGTGCTTGAGTGTTCACCCTAAATTTACAGATTTGGCGTCACATCAAACCCGAAGGTATCAATGCGGCCGAAGTCAGTGTTGAACTTCATGCTGGTTCTGGGATACTGCGTCTTAGGCTCGAGTTTGACGCGACGGTCAACCCTCTGAGTCGGGTATCATCGTCTTCAAGCGAGCGCCCAGCTAGGACTATGTCTATAGCTTCACCGAGCCGATTTAGTCTCAGTGCTCGTCGTAAAGGCGGCGATGACGAATAGACTAGGTTGCTCTCATCTTTCCTTCCCCTTTTTTATCTCTTTTTTTAAACGTTTGGGCTTCCTCTGTGGACTCGGCCAAAAATTCCTATTTTATGAGTAGGCCATGCTCGTCGAATAATAACTACATTAAAGTACTACTTTTTTGCCATTCTTTGTCTCTCCTTGCCATGTATCTTACAATTGTGTACGAATACGAGTAGTTGTGAAGTACGACGTGCCACCACTGAGCACAAACGTTGCCGATCATGTATATTCAAGTTTCGAAACAGATCAAGGAGATGAATTGACCTGAAGGCTCGCTTGTATGACTGGACTCGGAAACTAGTCCAATAGCTTGAACAACTACAGAAAGTACTCTAGCAAGGTGACAGTCCTTCCATTGTTTTGATATCCTCCTTTCCTTCGATATTCGAAAAACCGGTCACTTTTCGGAAGGGCAGCAGGATCTCAGTCATATGTTTGTACACAGCGCTTGCGCTTGAGGTGAAGCATATAATGCTACTGCTCTTTGATGAAGCTTGAAGAATGAGAATGGAGAACAGACTTCACGCTGTAGGGAAGGTTTGGTGCCCAAGTATCGTTCCCAGCATGCAAGTCATCACGATCAAGGTCCGGACCATAACTAAGTTTAGGTCCGTCGCGGGTGACTGTAACCGATGGCGTGTCAGGGGGAAAGCTGATGGGACGACCCTCTTTCTCTAAGGCGGGTATAGAATGTAGCATGCTTTGGAATGAGCCAACTGAGCGCGCAGGTTCCACTGAGAAGGCGTAGCTTGCATTCCGTCTTGGAGCGTGCCTAGATGCGATATTGTCCACTTGTTTGATGCCTCATTATCCTTGAAATACGTTCGAAGGTAGTTCTGTTAAAGAGGTAAATATATGCCTAGATGCTCAGATATAGCAAGATTGATACCCGGTGACATTTCAGGAGACGGGAGAACCTTTGCGAGGAGATGTAATAGGCAGGAAGAAAGAACCGATGAATAAATGGCCACCGTTTGAAGATTCGTGGAGGTGGAGCTGCTGGATCGTTTTCTCAAAGCTTAAAACGATTAGATGGCGTAGAAGAGTGGAACTAAAGCCACTTACTCTTGGAAAGCAATTCAGCTGTTGGGTCACAGGACTATCTTTCCAGGGCGTGTGCCGAGCAATAGTAAGATGAGCAAATGCGTATTGGATGCACCAATCATCACCGAGTGCTATTGGGAAGGGAGGTAATAGCTGGTAGTCGTAGAACATGGGCATGAGTAAGTTGTGTAAGACAAAGGGGTAGCTAGCTAGTATACTCGGGTTAGTGCAGATAACGGCTTAGCGCTTATCTCTACAAAGCCTTCTCTCTTTTCTGATCATGTACATGGAGTCTTGATCTCATAGCTAGTAGTCTGCGCTGGAGTCGTCGCTGTCTTCACTGTTCAGGCCTGAGGTTTGAGTACCTTGACGCGAACTTCAAGAAGGCTTCTCCTTTTCCTCATATCGTTGCTACCTCAGAGCACCACAAAAACTCATTCGTTCTCGTCCCCATTGGCCTCATGTCCTTGTGTCCTTAAGCTTCATATATCATACCCGACGCTAAAACTCGCGGAATTTGACTCGAGAAAGTCGTAGGAATACCACGATATCTGGCCGAGAGTCATAGACGATACAAAGTTGGCCAAATCCTTTCCAGCGAACCAACGTTTCATTTAGTGAGAAAGAACGCCCATCCGTCTGTTGTGTCCAGTAATAACTGTGGCTGCCTGAACGTCCAAATACCCTCAAACAGGAAGAATGGTCCAGCTCTGTAACGATCTGTCGAGTCCGGCGGTAGACATGGGCAAAGGCATCAGCTGAAGGAATCCGAGAACAATTTGTCGAGTTTAAAGCTCAATCATACATGTACAAGAGACCACTGTATAAACAGTTTTTGCACGGTAGACTCGTAGACTACAGTATCTATGAGATGCATTAGCACCCACACGCACGACTAACTGGATATACACACACCTAGTGATGCTTCTCCTCTGGTTTCGGGTGACTACTGAGATATACGTTATCCGCAATCACATACGCTGTAAAAGCGACGACGGCTATTCCGAATCCAGGAAACAAATTGCGAAGGACGGTTGTTCTTTGGAAGACGGGCGACTTTCTCCAGGCATCAAGCTTGGCCCAAGGGTCTCTGTATAGAGGAAGGTTTGCCATCCTGTAGATGATAAGCACAAGGAATTGTGCCAGAGCAGAAGAACAAAACGTACTTGGGAGATGGAAGTATAGAGCAGTTTCTTCGGCCCGGGACTTGCCGTGCAACCATCACAGCGACCTCCACATCAAGTCACCGATTCAACAGTCTATAAACCCCTCAGCATGAAATGAACCCTCAAGCTTACTCGGGCTCAAGTTCAAGTTTGGCTAAACTTACCCTGAGAGTTGCGCTTCACTACTACTAGCTGATGCTCGTTCGATTATCCTCCTACCCCGACTCCTTGTATCCCCGCCACCTCGCTCTCGCTATGATAATTACCCTCCTAGAAATCTGGACCGCCTTGTACCTCCTCCCGCCGCTGAGTACTACCATAGTAGTAACTGTATGCTGCCTACGGTCGCTACTATGATCGTTGTAATCTGACTTGCTTTAGTGGCTCTGATTACCGTCAAGTCGTGCCAGACCAGTAACTCCTCCTCGCTATACGAATTACCTTGATAGTGTTGCCCTTGTTCGAGAGGTAAAATGACTATTATCCCACTAAGTTTCTAACAGGCATTCTGCGAGTGCCCCTCCTCGTTCTGCCGTATGATCATCCTTCGGGCCCCAACAGAAGCTATGTAAGCACTCCTCCTGAGCCTCCCCCGCTGGCAGGGACTGCCCGCTCTCGACGTGATGATAGAGCTTTACAGAAGACCGTAATCCTAGTCTTCATCTTCAAAAAATGAGCAATTTGTATAGCGGCTCTGATTTCAGCCACTTTACGAAGTTCGTCTGTCTGCCTTAACGATCGCTGGTCAAAAGCTAAGAAAGG